>VYZX01010465.1:0-10822 GCA_013401335.1 Brachypteracias leptosomus
GTCCAGCTTTTCATCCGCCAGTATCCCCAAATCTTTTTCTACAGGACTGCTCTCTAGCATGTCTTCNTGCTCTCTAGCATGTCTTCTCCCGGCCTATAACTGATAGTGCTGGTTGCTGCAGCCCAGGTGCAGGACCCTGCACTTGGCCTTGTTGAACCTCATGAGGTTCACCTGGGCCCACCTCTACAGCTTGTTCAGGTCCCTCTGGATGTCATCCCATCCCTCTGGTATATCAACTGCACCACCCAGCTTGGTGACATCAGCAAACTTGTTGAGGGTGCACTCAATGCTACTGTCAATATTAAACAACACTAGTCGTAGCACGAACTTGTGAATATTCAGGTTCCTCAAATGGTGATGAATCTTGTCTTTACTTACGGCGAGAGGGACTTTGTCTCTCTGGTCCCCATCTTGCAGGCCATCCACTTGAGAGCTGAGGTGAGAGAGGTTACCAGTGAAGATTGAGGCAAAAAAATTGTTCAAAATCTCAGCCTCCTACTTATCTATTGCTGCCAGTTCACCATTCCTGCTTATCAGGGTGGGTACACTTTCTCCGACCTTCGTTTTCTGGTTGACATACCTGTAGAAGCTCTTCCTGTTATTCTTTAGCTCCCTTGCCAAGTTCAGCTTCAGCTGTGCCTTGACCTTCCTGACTTTGTCCCTACATAACTGGGCAACATCCCTGTACTCCTCCTGGGATACCTGTCCCTGCTTCCACTGTCTGTGCAGTTCCATCTTGCCTTTTAGTTTGACCAGCAGGTCTCGACTTAGCCATGCTGGTCTCCTGCCTTTCTTGCCCAATTTCTTAAACACAGATATTGAGAGCTCTTGCGCTCTGTGGAAAGCGCCCTTAAAGATCTTCCAGCTCTGCTCTGCTCCCTTGTCCCTGGGGACTGCTTCCCAGGGGGTCCTATTGACTAACTCCTTGAAGAGCTGGAAGTTTGCCTTCCTAAAATTTAGGGCCCTTAGGCTCTTCATTTGCCTCATACCCCTTAGGACAGTGAACTGCACTAGTGCATGATCACTGCAGCCCAGGCTGCCTCCAATATTGACATCCCTGATGACTTCACTTGCATTTGTGACTATCAGGTCCAATACTGCATCCCCTCAGGTTGGACTGCCTATTTCTTGCCTTAAAAACTTGTCATCTAGGCACTTCAGAAGTCTCCTGAATTGCCTACAGCTTGCTGTGCTACTTTTCCAACAGATGTAAGGGTGGTTGAAATCCCCCAGTAGTATGACAGCCTGTGAGTGAGATGTCTCCTGGAACTGGAGTTAAGAAGGCTTCATCAATAGCCTCCCCTTAATCGGGCAGGCTGTAGTAGACACTAACCACAAGGTTCCCTTTGTCATCTTGATCCCTGATTCTTACCCATAAGCTTTCAACCTTCTCATGGCTATTCTTTAGGGATAACTTTTAACAGTCTGTCCATTTAGAATCATAGAATTGTCAGGGTTGGAAGGGACCTTAAAGATCATCTAGTTCCAACTCCCCCACCATGGGCAGTGACACCTCCCACTAGATCAGGTTACTCAGAGCCTCATCCAGCCTGGCCTTAAAAATTTCCAGGGATGGGGCTTCCACCACCACTCTGGGCAACCTGTTCCAGTGCCTCACCACCCTCATGCTGAAGAACTTTTTAGCACCTTTTCTTGTTGGTTCCTCTATCATTTGAAGGAAGAAGTTGTCATCTATGCATTCCAGGAACATCCTGGACTGCTGGCGCCTTGCTGTGTTGTCCTTCCAGCAGATGTCAGGGTAGTTGAAATCCCCCACGAGGACCAGGGCCTGTGAACGCGAAGCCACTTCTATCTGCCTATGGAGGGCCTCATCTGCTTGGTTCTGCTAGTCAGGTGGCCTGTAGCAGACCCCTACTGTAACATCACCTACCCCTGTCTTCCCTTTAATCTTAACCCATATGCTTTCATCCAGCTCATCGTCCTTCCTCAGATGGAGCTCCATCAATTCCAACTGGTCCCTGATGTAGAGGGCAATACCTTCTCCCCTCCTACCTTGCCTGTCTTTCCTAAAGAGCATGTATCCCTCTATCCCTGCGTTCCAGTCATGTTCCAGTCATCCCACCAAGTTTCAGTAATAGCCACTATGTCATAGCTTTCCAGCAGCACAGTGGCCCTTNGCACTTCTGGCCTTCATGAGCCCTTCTCCTTGCTCACATCCAGTTCCTCCTGCAGAGCCCTATACCTGTTCTGCAAGGGCACAGTAGGTGATGTCCTCTTAAAGGAACACGCTTGCTCCATTTGTTTCTTTTGTGATGTCTGGCAGAGACCTGTTCCCATTGACCCTGCTCTTGTGGGCTGCTACAGGAAGGCTGGGGGGCTTGCTGATGAGGGTATATGGATGCTCTAAGAGATCTGCTCTAAGAGATACCTCCTGTTCTGGTTTTGTTGAGATCAGTTTGAAAAACTGGTCAATTTCCCTCTCACTCTCCCTGATGTTTCTTAACCTACTCACCTCTTCCTTGAGTTTCATCACTTCATCTTGGAGCTGTGCCACCTGGCTGAGCAGGTCATTAATCAGCTCACACCGCACTCAGCCATAGACAGTGTTGCCCCCTCTTGCAAGTGAAAGGCTGTAGCATTCCTCTCAGCCTGTGGCCTGGATGCCAATATCCATTTTGGTGGGTGCTGGGAGCACAGTCCTCCTTCTCGAGTAGCCATCATCACTGCTTGATTAGATTGCAGCACCTCAGGTGAAGTTGCCCTGAGCACTGATAGAAGCTCACCGCCCTGCCCAGCAAGCTGCAAACAGCTGCGGCACTCCCCGGGGCTTAAACAATCATTCTTACCTTGCCCTGCAAGCTCCTCCAAGCTTTTTATCACCAGAACCCAGCTGTGTTGGTCTTTCAGATTGTTCTATTCTTATTGCAATGAACATGTCTATACAGCCATTTTAGTCCAGTTTATACATGCAGAAGCCGCAATTATTTTTAAATAAGGTGATTTCTTTTCCTTCATGATCTTCTTCTGACCATCAAGCAATACAAGCTGCTACATGCCTTTCCAAAGGTTGTCCAGCTCTTTGATCCTTGCAATCTGTTTGGAGAGAGAAGGCTCTAGGAAAATCCAGTATGTGAGAGGAATGCAAGGGAGATTGATATTGGCAGACACTTTAACTTGCTTGAATGTCCACTTACTTTCTTATTCTTCTTTAAAAAAAAGTAAAAATCCCCATAGGCAATTAGTCATAGTGCTTACAAATCTTGCACCAGTCCCTGCGGTGCAACAATTCCATTCCTTTGCCACCACAGCATGGACTTGCAATTTTAAAGTATTTTGTATATAATTATCCCTTCTACTTTTCTAAAGTTGTTGGGAAGACTTTCAGCAACTTCTTGCAAACATAGACAGAAGCAGAAGAGATTATTAATGACTGTTATGCTACCTGCCACCTGGAGAGACTTAACATATGATAAGATGTAAAGCTTGTGAATGAAGTTACATACCTGGTTCCACCTCAGGGTAGAGTTCACAGTAAGTTGCTTAGAGACATCTCTCTGAAGAACTCATCTGGAGAATCTGATCAAATTTCCAGCTCTTTCATCCACATGGGAACTGCCACCGTTACCACAGTGAAAGATGTCTTTCTTTCATAGATGTTTTTCAAGATTAACTTTCATGCCTTTTTGAGATTAACCCCCTACCAGGAAATTCCTCAGGCGAAACAGCAATACAGAATATTAATTAAATATTTATTACATAGCTATTTGTAAGGCAAAAATATGTTATTCAACTTGCATCATTCTTAGAAATCTTAGATAAATATAGTTGCAAATAGAAATACCTATATCTGAAACAGGTAACATTACCCAATAAGAATAATTACCCAATAAGAATAATTACCCAATAAGACAGCTTGTGAACATACAAGAGACTAGGCTGAGAGATTCTTAAGACTGCTTGATAATTCCCTCTCTACAACTGTGTGAAGGTCTTGCAACAAATGCCAAGAGGGAATTAGATGTTGTGATGCTTTCCACTGGCATGCCTTCAAGTTGGATTTCTTTCTTAGAAGTAGAATTCACAAGTGACTAAATTCCCCATAGCAATTTAGGCTGATTTAGATGCTAAAAAATGCATTCACAGAAACAAGCACACTGAGCACCAATATCATTAATATGTCTAAGAAGAAATGCTAAAGAGATGGATGTGCTGAATTTCTTTCTCCCTCCTAGATGCCTCACAAAAGCTCAAAGGAAAGTTCCTCTGTAAGGTTAAGACTCAGTGATGGAAACTGCTTTGAGTAAGAGGTGTCTATTTTATGCAGTTAGTTGTGCATGGGCAGCTGTGTAATTATTTATTTTTTTAAGTGAGTCAACAACTGGCTGTGGGTAAAACCCCCTTTTTACATGGTAGTCTTCTAGTTTAATCTCTTGCTCTTCAGTGTGCTCCTTACTGGATGGTGAGTGCCTGATTTTGTGGGAGTCTGAGCTCACAGTACCTCACTGCAGGTTTTAACCCAAACTACTGCTAGACAATGTGCATGAGAGACTGTGTCTCTGTGTGTGTGTAGTGATTGTGCATAAGTAGGCATATGTGTGGATATGTGTATAGACACAGACTCTGTAGGAGTCCAGGAACCTACAGAAATGTATGTCAAGTATCTACCTTTCCCCACCACCCTAAAAAGAGAGAGGCATTTGACAAAGAAGAATCATAATATTAAAAATATTTAATATTAAATAAGGTGGAAAAATGCAAGAGACTCTTCTGTCCTGTCTGGGTTTTATCTATTAAGCTGTCATTTAAACTATCTGGATAAAATCCATAAGTAATCCTTAGAATGGGTCTTGTGGACTCTTCATTCTCATGAGGACTACTAAACAGAAATGTTGGACATTCAGGGTATCATTCCTTCTGTTTTGTAGCAATCTTGTTTATTCTTATCTGGTGTAAATCAAGACTTAGAATCTTTATGTATTATAAAAGGCACTGGTTTCACCTGCATACATTTCAAATTTCAGGTTAAAACAAGCACTCAGTTTTATATTCCCAAAGCTTCCTCTCAGTTCTTCTGGCTTCTTCTGTATTTTCATACCGCAATCAAGGAATAGCAATATCTATTTGAATTATAAATCAAACTTTTCTTCAGTCTATCCAGCTGTATTCCTATAATTAAGGAACTTTATTATTACTGCTTTATGGAGGCCACCAGGTGCCCTACTTACTGTTCTTTGAATGAAAAATGCCATAAAATTTTCTATAAATATTTCTTTAAAGAGGTATCTGTTAATTCTTCTGTTCTTATTTTCCCTTCTCCTTCAGGAAAGTCAAGATGACAGATTGTTTCTCCTGCTTTCATTTTCTAATCCATCCACTTTCAATCTTTGTTGTTTCATTTATGTACATATTTTCTACTCAAAGAATCCAGTTTATTCTGGAAAATATTCTGGAGAATGTAGATCCCCTACATTACACACTTTCACTTTAGCTTTACAGACCATTTTCTTCTTTTCTATTAACTCCATCAACTGAGGTATAGAGATCATAGATCTGGTCAGCAACTTAATTTTTGCCTTGTCTTTAAATCATCTTTTCAATACCTAAATGCTGTATAATGTCAAATTGCAGTCTTTCAGTCAGAGCTACTCATCAGAGCAGTTTAATGAAATGGGTTTGTGCATAAAATGAAAAGAGGATTATCAGCCATGTGCATTCCTGGGGTGGCTTCACCAGCTGTTTGAAGGACTCTTTTGCATCTTACCTGTTTCATCACTCCATCAGATCATATTGTCTTCTTCAAAAATACTCAATTCTGAGTTCCTAATTCACTTTCCTTCATTCTTAAGAGACCAAAATACAGAAAAAGTGCCTGCTGAAAACACCTACAAGGTGTGATGAAATCCAACTCCTTTAAATACAAAATCAAGAAACTTTGGTGATCAGAACTAGGAAAAACACTTAGATCTACAAAACAAAGCTCAGATACATATTTTCAGTTCTGGTGGTGAGCAGCTTTCCCAGTGTAATTTTAAATACGTGGTGTGCATTCCTCATCAATGTGTGCTTCATTTGCCCCTAAAGCCTTTCTCTGTATTTCTGCATTTAGTTTCTTACACATATCTGAAAATTACTAAGACCAAGTGCAATTAGAAGTTTATACACCTAATCTCTCTGGAAGTAATAGGTTTTGAAATCCTTTTGAAAATTGGGATTAAGATGCTCTTTAAAATATTTTATTTATCTTACAGTGCAGTTTAATATTTTTTCATTAATATTGATTATATTTTATTAAATAGTCAAAATAGACATAATAATCTGTGATGTGTTGCTGAGGAAAAATATTGTAAACAGTAAATCCTGCAAAAATGAAGTAACAAAATTAGAAATAACAAAAGGAAGTCAATTTCTGCAAAGGCTTAAATGAATCTGCTCTAAAAAGTACTCAGTTAAAGCAATGCTGGCTAAACATCAAGCTGAATACAATTTATTGAGAAGTGTACTACAATATGATGCTTGATACAACACAGTAATAAGGTTATTATATTTCTATATGGATATTTTCTTTGATGTTCATTCTGAATAATTATCTTTGCAAAAATAAAATAACAATTGTAAGATAATAAAAAAAGAATCTTCTTTAAATTCATGAGTCAGATTCACTGTGTTCACTACATTCTGATTTATACCATTTGAGAAAGCAATCCAGAATTTCCTCATTTGTCAGTGCTTTCCCTGTATGTTCAGCCACATCTAAGCATTTCTACTTGTATCACAGAGGGATGTTTTTTCTCTAGTGTTCCTGCAGTGTACTATTGTTAACCAGCAGACTTAAATTTGTCAAATTGCATCCAATATCTGTGCTATTGGCCACTTCTATTAGGACCGTAGCCTGGCTCTATAGTAGTTACTTGACAATATGTATTAAGTCTGCAGAATTACAGATGTTAAAATTAATGAAGATTCTTGTTCTGCTAGTGTTAAATGATGATGTATTTTGTTAAAAAGCAAAAACTTATGTTTTTAATGATTTTCTGGGGTACCATGCTGAAAGCTTTGCACACCTCCTTATACCAGGAGGAGCTTGGCATACAAAGTAAATAAAAGAGAAAAATCAACAGGTAGGAGACAGGCATTAAATCTGAGAAGACTTCAAGATGCTGTACATTTTTCAGTAAATAGTTTTTTCTCTCTCCAAAATTTCCCTGTGGTACCTCAGTAATCTATACTCTGACACAATTATACACATTCCATTTCATTTTGGCATCAGCTTTCTTTGCTTCCATGTTGACACACAACATTCTATCACAATTAACTTACAAATGCCCTTTTTAGAAATAAGAAAGCATGACTCCTTCACTTATGGAACTCTACTAAACAAAAAGGATGACTGCTTTTTTCTGACAGCATCAGGACACATTGTGTCAGTGAAAGCTGCCTTTTCCATTAAGGGAAATTAAATAACATTAGCTTTGGCATGTGCTGATTTTTCCTGGTTTTTCACTCACTCTCTGCTTGAGACATTTTAGTAAAATTCTCATGCTTCAAAAATATAGTCACGTTCCAATAGGTCTGCCTATCTTATGCCAGGGCAATAGGCAGTAACAAGCTGGTTTTCCCATAAAGGACTTCAGTGTTGATCCAACTGGGTAATTAAATTAAACAGAAGGATGTGTAGATGTGTCACTCAAGGATATGGTTTAGTGGTGGAGCTGGGGCTCCAAGTCTCACTTGTCCTGGGTGTCACCACACTACTTTTAAAAAATGCATTTCTCTACCGGGCTGCCGGGAATAACCAAAACTAAAATCTTGCAACTATGTTGGTTATTTTATTATACTGAGGAACTATTTCTTGTTTCTCTGTACTGTGGTGGTTTGCTGCATTATTGTTTGTATTGCAATTATATATCTGAAGAATCTTCATTTGCATAGTTACTAGGAACTAAATCTTTTGTATTTATGAATGTCCAAGTTCTCTTTTCATGTGTATGTATGTGAGGGTTTACAGATGTTGATTTAATTCTTTCAACTCCTGCACCACAGTTAAGTGCTCTTATTCCATTTCTTAAGCTGCTGTAGAAGTTTCACCTATATAAAAAAATGCTTTAGGCAGTTCTAAGGAGCTGGATTTTCAGTAACATGTTTCAAAGGCCTTGTGCTTAGAGAGTACATAATTGCTCAGAAAGTAGGGGACTGGATTGACATTTTGAAAGTATTTGGAGTAGATAATGTAGGGCCTTTAATTCTGGATATTCAGATTTGATAAGAGCTTCAATATTTAGTATCAAAATCCAAATGACATATTCTTGACTGTGATTCACACTTGCTTTAGGAGAACACGCTTCTGCTCCATATCTCTGAGTCTGGCTTGAAGAAGTTATAAACATTCAAGTTCTGAACCTGTGACACTCTACAGAAAGAAGACTGTGTAACTTTTTTCCTGTAGTCATATCAGGTTCATGTGGTTTCTGTGAGTGCTTTGGTCCATTTAGTCCTCTGCACAGCAATCTGTAAGCAATAAACTTTGTAACCTATGTTAATTGAAGTACTTTCAATAACCAATTCCACCATTTTCCACACTGGATATGAGCTGAGTAGTAACTCTAGATGTGCCCATATTTTATTCCTGGAGCATTGCCCAGTGCAGCAATACATCATTGCCCAAGCAAGCTCTAGTCTGTTCAGTTCAAATATGCTGTGGTCTAACCCCAGCCAGCAGCTAAGCACCATGCAGCCACTTGTTCACTCCTCCCTCACCACCCCTGCTGTGGGATGGGAAGGAGAATCAGAAGGAAAAAGTAGAACCTCATGGATTGAGATAAGGATAGTTTCACAGAAGAACGCAAAGAGAGTAGAAACAACAGTGATAACAATATAACAATGAAACAATATATAAAACAAGCATACAACATCACTGCTTACCATCCCAACCACCTCTCCAGGACCCCACCTGCAGCTTGCTCAAATTGCAGGCCTCTCCCCAAGTCAGCCCACCCTTTATGGCATGACGTTGAATATCCCATTGATTCAGTTGGATATCTGGACTGTGGCCCTGCCCAGCTTCTTGTGGAAATTAACCCTATCCTAGCTGAATCCAGGACACAGTACTGTAAGTAAAGCAGCCCCATCACTACAGACAAAGTAATCTCCTTTCTCTACAATGCATCAGAGATGCAACACCATGAAAAAAGAACTGTATTGCTTTTGGTTTCTAATTGCTGTCTATGAATGATGTTGCACTATGCCTTATAATGTATTTGGCAGCATTCAATTACCTAAACATGTACCCATTGTCACTACAGGCAATATTTTTCTGGTCATGAGCTATCACCACAGACCTGACCTTACCTATCATTAAAGAATTGTGAGGCCTGTGGCATGTCCGCCAGGCCATGAAGATGTCCTTTGTTTCGCATGGACTCCCCAGTGGAATAATAAGCATGTCTTTAGGCAACTGAATCTTGCCCTCCTGCTTGCAAGACAGTTGGGGGATCTTGTACAAGCTCTTCTTTTGTGACAAAGCATGGAATATTGCTGAGAAGAAGCCACTGTCAAAGCCTCATCCACGCTACCAATAAAACAATACTTTTATTGGTGGTGTCTTTCATAGAGGTAGAAACAAAACAGCAGATCAGGCCTGGGGTATTCTGCGAAGGAGTCATGAAATCCTGCCTGGACATTGTCTGTCTTCCAGATGAGCAAATTATCACCTGGCTGCTCTGATGCTGGGATGGTGAAACTGGTGGTTTGAAATTAGAGGAGAAAGGGGCCAAGCAGCCAGGATCCTTGTCTAGGGAAGCAGGCAATGCCAAGGAGGTTGGAAAAGAGACACAAGCCATCAGTCTCTGGAGGTGACTCTTGTCAGGCATAAAGGAAAGATACTTCTTCAAGGAGGATGTCACAGATCAACTAAGCAAGTGGGCCACCACGAATAGAGGTATTCAGTAACTGAGAGAATTAGCTGTTCTGGAAATGATTTTAAATGATCAGAATGATGAACAGTCACCCATGGATCAAATCAAGTCCAATACATACCAGCCATGTGGCGAAAGTTCCTGTGAAGTGCACCACCATCATATGCCAATTCATTGGCAGGAGTGTCCTGGGAAGACAGCCAGGGACAAATGGTGTATGAACTGGCTGGCCAGCTCTGGCAATATGAAGGAAGTATCTCTTCCTCTCTACATGCCTGCATTTTGGCTATGAGGGAACTGTCTCACGAGGTGCAGCAAATCACAGAATCACGAAATCATGGAACGTCAGGGATTGGAAGGGACCTCAAAAGATCATCTAGTCCAATCCCCCCATCGGAGCAGGATCACCTAGACCAAGTTGCCCAGGAACACATCCAGGCGGACTTTAAACGGCTCCAGAGAAGGAGACTCCACAACCTCCCTGGGCAGCTTGTTCCAGTGCTCTGTCACTCTCACTGTGAAGAAGTTTCTTCTCATATTTAGGTGGAACCTCCTATGTTCCAGCTTGCACCCATTGACCCTTATCCTATCATTAGACACCACCGAAAAGAGCCTGTCTCCATCCTCCTGACATTTTCCTTAATGTATTTATAAACACTAGTAAGGTCACCCCTCAGTCTCCTTTTTTCCAAGCTAAAGAGGCCCAGCTCCCTCAGCCTTTCCTCATAAGGAAGATGTTCCACTCCCTTAATCATCTTAGCAGCTCTGCGCTGGACTCTCTCAAGCAGTTCCCTGTCCTTCTTGAACTGAGAGGCCCAGAACTGGACACAATATTCCAGATGTGGTCTCACCAAGGCAGAGTAGAGGGGGAGGAGAACCTCTCTCGACCTCCTAACCACACCCCTTCTAATACACCCCAGGATGCCATTGGCCTTCTTGGCCACAAGGGC
>VYZX01010466.1:0-25314 GCA_013401335.1 Brachypteracias leptosomus
TCCTCCACAGCCCTTGTCTCAGCTATGAGCAATTGCCTCTGCTCCCTCCACTGCTGCTGCTTCTCACCTCTGTGACAGGTGCACAGCATCACCTGGCCAGCATCATGCAAATGTTGGGCTTGACCAGGAAGGCTGAGGAACAGGCTGCCNTGTGCAGGAAAAAGGTGAGCAGCACAAGAGCTTAGAAGAGGGACAAGCTGCCTTAGCTCCTTAGGGGTTCCCTTCAGCAGGGTTCTGAAGGCTGCCTCGTGGCTGAATGTCACAAGCAGCTGAGTTAGGAAGAGGCTGGATGAAAAAGAAGGTGGCCAAGTCCTCAGGCACCTCTGCCTGCCCCGCTGCCTGCTCCTGCACACTCCCAGCCACAGCACCTCTAACTCCTCCCTTCCTTTCCACTCTGCAGCATTCGCAGCGTCCTGCTCTTTTGAAGAACACAGCCATGGGAGGCTGAGCTGAGGACCAGCACTGTCCTGGCACGGGCCATTCTCACTCAGCACCTCACTTTGTGCGGCACAAGGAGACACGTACGAGGAACTCAGCAATGCTGGTGCTGCTGCCAGAGCTCCTGTGCCCAGCTGAGACCTGGCAGGACGTCTCTCGTGAGCAAACGCTTTTACCAATAAAGGATTTCAGTCAAACCCATCCCATGCAGTGCACTCAATCAACAGAGGTCCCATGGCACACAAAGAGATCTTCCTCTTACCCCAGGCCCCTCCTCCACAGCCCTTGTCTCAGCTAAGAGCAATTGCCTCTGCTCCCTCCACTGCTGCTGCTTCTCACCTCTGTGACAGGTGCACAGCATCACCTGGCCAGCATCATGCAAATGTTGGGCTTGACCAGGAAGGCTGAGGAACAGGCTGCCCCGCAACACTTCTACACATCTTTATCCACTGTCACACTACAGGGCTGCCATGACCTGGGCAGGTGCTCAGCCAGCTGCTGGGGCACGGATGCATGGCCAGTCTGCAGCAGTGAAGCAAGAGATGGGACCAGGGCATTCAAGAGCTGGGGCTTTGGCCTGGTAATAGCAAGTGTTGCTGCTGCTGACCTTTCCCCTAGCCCCAAGAAACAGGGTTGGGACATGGTGGTAGCAAGCACCAGCACAAACCTCTCAGGGCAATCCCTTGTACATATAAACACGTCGGTTATCTCACGCACAGGGTGCCTGAGCTCTCTGTGCCTTTCAAACAGGGAGGGCAGGGCATAGCCACTAATAAAAGCCTCCCCTGCAGACTTCATTTTGCTGCCCATGGAGTGTGACTGATGCCCATTGGCATCTCCCTGCTGCTTTCCAGCTCCTCCGCTCAACACTTGCTGTGTTCCTCAGCATCTGGCTCTGGATGTAGATTAACCACAGCTCACAGCTCTCCACCAACGGTCTCACACCTAGAATCCCTCTACACTCCCAGCCTCTTACTTCAGCTGTGGTTGATGGGGGGACAGCCTTCTCTTTCCCACACTGATCAATCCCAACTCTCTTGGCCTTTCTTCATCAGCCCCTTGACCATTTTTGTGACCCTCCTCTGGACCCACTCTCAGAGGTTCATGTCTTTATTGTGTTGGGGCCTCCAGAGCTGGACACAGTACTCCAGGTGCAGCCTCACAAGAGTGCAGTAGAAGGGAGGAATCACCTGTGCTGGTCATGCTACTTTTTAAGCAACCCTGGACATGATTGGCTTTTGAGGCTTCAAGTGTATGTTGCCGGCTCACACCCAATTTTTCACCCACCAGTATTCACAACTTCCCCACAGGGCTGCTCTCAAACATTCTTCTTCCACTCTATATTGATGCCAGGGATTGCCTCAACCAGGTTCAGGGCCTTGCACTTGGCCTTGTTGAATTTAATGAGGTTTCCAGGGGCCCACTCCTCAAGCCTGCCAAGGTCCCTCTGGATGGCATCCCTTCCCTCAACTGCACCACTCAGCTTGCTATCTGCAAACTTGCTGAGGGTGCACTTGATCCCACTGCCTATGTCATTGACAGAGATATTAAACAGCGCTAGTCCCAGTATGGACACTTGTCACCCATTTCCATATGGACATTGAAGCCATTGACCACTACCCTCTGGATGCAATCATCCAACTAATTCCTGACCCACCAAACAGTTCACCCATGAAATCCATATCTGCAATTTAGAGAGAAGGATGTTGTGGGGGACTGTGTCAAAGGCCTTACAGAAGTCCAGACAGATGACATCCAGAGATCTTAGTCCCATAGATCACCACAGATTTATATAATAGAAATATTAGTATATCTATCATTTCGTTCAACAGTTAAAGAGTTGAATTATACTCACTATAGCATTCTAAATGATTCCAGACCCAAGAAGGGTTTTTCTGGCATTATTAGTAGTCTTCTAGGAAATTATCACATTCATTAAGCACACAATAATAAGATCCCTTCAGCCACACCGAAGGAGGATTCCTTTCTAGTGAATAGGTCTTTTCTAGTCTATCATTTCCTTCTAGACTAGAGCTGGTGGGATCATGAAGGACCTCAAGGCTGAATTAGGCATGTGGAAACTTACTTCCACTACAGACAACACGAATTCTTGCACAACACCCCCAGGAATGGGAGAAGGACTGGCAGAAGGATGAACTGGCTTTCAGTACTGGACTAAGCAGTTAAGGTTGAAGAAAAAGGGAAGATGGAGCAGAGAGGCAAGGAGAAAACACAGGTCTAAAGAGAGGAAGGATACAACACTTGAGTTAAGATTTCTATTTTAAGTTGAAAAGAGCTATCATAGCTTTTCCTAAGAATATACAAAATTTCAAAGCTATGATCAATATATGGCATTTCTGATATGTGGGGTCAAGGTCACATCTGTGACTGTGAAAAATTTTGACTTGTCACTCACCATCCTATGCTGATCACTACACTCAATTGCACCCCAGTTCTTTATAAGCAATCCCCTAAACGGTCAGGATCACTTTCTAATCCTCTCTTTCAGTGTACTTGTAACCCTCCTGCTATCTGCATATTCAATTAATCTACTCCAACATGAAAGTCACACAATAGAGCTGACTCTACTATGGGTTGTGCCCAACATCTTTAGGGAGAGGAAAACATGAAATATATTTCATAATAGGATTTGATATATTTTTTGGTTTAGTCAATATACTGTAGACTGAATTTGTCAAATTTGCCTAGTAAAGAGGAACATTTTTCCCATTATTCTATTTATACCCTAACCAGAAACCATGTTATATCCACTTGTAGAAAATACTTGATTTTTTTTTTAATAGTTCTATTAAAATACAGTCCAGAAAGAAAGACCAATGAAATTTTCTAGCATAAACTTATACTTTGCTGCAATTCCAAAGTCCCTCAGCAAAAAAAAGCCAAACAGATGTCACTGAAGCAGCACCAACTTCAGTGGCCAGAGAAAACTTGGTCATCATAAATCACTCAGTACTTTCTTATTCCAGTGAGCCCCTCTCCAATGGTTAATTTCCAGTTCACTGGATTAGTGTTGCAGACAACACTCATCACATTGGATGCCTGTTCTACAGTAAGGCTGCAAATTGTCAGTCTCTTCTCAGAGAATCTATTGCCCAGCCACAACTTAATGACTAGAGTACTGCAGATTGCTTAACAACAGTTCGGTGTTCTGTAGATCATCTAGAAATCTTGTTATTGAATTTCCAATCCATTTATCACAGGATATAACACATTTCTCCCCTGTAGAACAAGCAGCAGGATCCCTTTGCCACACCTATTATGAAACACACAGCTTGGCAAGCCTGGCTGGAAACACAAGTTTCATGTTCTAAGTGAACTGGAAAAAACCTCATCTTTCTGAATTGCTGGAGCCTGGGCTGTGGGCCCCGAGTTGGAATTGACCTATGGATGAGTTGCAACCCAGCAACATGTTTTGTTCCCTGAGTGGTTTCAGGCCCCAGAGGCAGAGCCTGGCCCACCTATGTGAGGCCCTGCCTTCCCCCAGGTGATCATGGTTGGGGTGGTGGGTGAGGCTAGAGATATATTAACCAGGAACCAACTAGTTTGTGAGAAGCAACAAGGGGCTGATCAGTTTGAAGAGAGTACCTGTTGAGACCAGTTGGAGGAGCTTCTTGTTGGGGGCAGCTTCCTGAGCTCTCTCAGTGGTGTGTTCCCCCTTGGCTGATTTGAGACAGAGAAGAGCAAACAGATGAAGAATAAAAGATGAAGTTACTCCGAGGGGATGTTCCTGAGTTTGGTGTTGGCGTGACGAAGAAGAGAGCTAGCGGCACACTTTCAGAGACAGAAAAAACTCCCTTGCTCATCCCACAGCATTACCAGGTAGCACTAAAACCAAGATTGGTAAGGACACTGAAGCAAATTATATCAAAGTTACCCGAACTGTTCATGGATGGTTTGTCTTGTAGCTCCTGACAGGACTGCAGATATGGCTCTAACCATAGTGTTCAGATGGACCCTCCTGTGTTTCAGTTTGTGCCTATTGCCTCTGTCATCAGACACCACTGAAAATAGCCTGGCTCCATCCTGTTTGCACCCTCCCTTCTGGTATTTGCACACATGGATGAAATCCCCCTGAGTCTTCTTGTCTCCAGGCTGAACAATCCCAGCTCTCGACCATTCCTCACAGGAGAGATGCTCCAGATCATTAATCATCTTTGTGGCCCTTTGCATGACTCTCTCCAGTATGTCCATGTCACTCTTGTACTGGGGAGCCCAGAACTGGACCCAGCATTCCAGATGTGGCTTTACCAGTGCTGAGCACAGGGGAAGGATCACCTTCCTTGACCAGCTGGCAACACTTCATCTAATGCAGCCAAGGATACCCTTAGCCTTCTTTGTCACAAGGGCATACTGCTGGCTTATGTTTGACCTGGTGTCCACCAATACCCTCAGGTCTTTTTCTACAAAGATGTCTTCAGGCTTGGTGATCCCCAGCATGTACTAGTGTATAGTGTTCTTCTTCGCCAGGTGCAGAACTTTGCATTTCCTCTTGTTGAACCCAATGAGACAAGGGGCAGCATGTCTTTTCAAATCTAAGAAAAAGCTATTTCCCTTTAGTTTTTATTTAGAGACTTTGGCATCCTGTATTTGAAGTGAATCCAAGGTAAATAAATAGAAACCCACACTGCAAGTACACTTTTCAATTACTCTGGAAAAACTGCAACGTTTTACTGAAGCATTATTCTTTTCCTATAATTCCAGATTCTAGACTTAGTCATACTTTTAGTCTGGTGTGAGACCATACTGTGGTCCCCATTCATTGCTATTAAAACACCTTATTCCACGGTTTTAGTGAAGTGTGAAGTGTAAAAATCAGTTACAGCTCATACGAAAAATACATGTAATATCAAAATTACACAAAGTAGCTCACTTAGCTAGGTTATTACCTAAAACAGTCAAACAATAGAAATGTTTCAGGAATTTCTCTCTTTCACAGACATTCCAGTCTAACAAAAGGGAGGGTAAAAGGATATGGCTACCTTCCAAAAATAAATTAAGAGTATAAACACTCAACAAGGGAAAAACTTTTTGTGATAACTGGCATCGTTTGCATAGGAACAAGTGGGGAAAAGCAGCCTTGAAATTAAAAGAATACTAATAACATCAAAATATTGTTTATAATCTTAATGGCAGTAAACACCCCTATTTTTAGTACAGAATATGACAGGTTTATGATAAGGGCTACACGATACCCTACATGATACAGCAGCAAAGGAATAGACTCAGATTTATTGCAAATGCATCTTACATTCAAATAGAGCACTCCATATACGAAATCTACCCAGCCCCTCAGGCACATCATTTGATGCACAACACACAGAGATCTGCTGCTGTTCCAGGCACTGCTCCATTGATCCTATCATGCCTAAACAGCTGCGCAGGATGACATATCTCTGGGGTATGTGTGTTGCAGTGAAGGTCTTTGCTGGTTCCCATGAGTTCAGAATGAAAAAATACTAAGCACACACTTATTTCATCTACTGGCCTTTCCTTGCTCCTCTTCAGGACACTGTTAAGTGGTCATGGTAGTGTTGGGTTGACAGTTGGATGTGATGATCTTAGAGGCCTTTTCCAACCTTCATGATTCTATGATTTCCTGTACAAATCAAGTTTTACAAAGCTTAAAGTAAAGAGAAGTCTTGCAATCATCTAAATAATAAGCAGAAGCAACTTTTCCATCGACAACCACTTAAGTTTTATACCCACAGATAAGCCCTTTGCATGAACACTTGTAATGCAAATGGCTTTCTCCAGAGGCAGCAGCTGCTCTAATCAAGAGCACCCAGGCAACCAGCTACACAAGCAACACTTCATAAGGAACAGAATTAAAAAGAAATAATTAAGAGCAATTACCCACTGACTTACTTAATTATACTCAGATACTCTCACAAAAAATCATATTTAAAAATACACTTATTCTATGGGAGATGTCTAAGCCATTGATCAGGATTCTGTTCTGCTGCAAACCAGTCAAATTGTGGCAGTTGAAATCTTGGTAATGTTTTTACCTGCACTGGATTTTCTGCTGCAACACTTAAGACTGCTCGACTTGGATAGTTGCTGTTGATTGTTACAGACAGTAAGAAGTCAGTTACAGTCCTAGTCTGGATCATATTGTTTAAAGAACAAGATGAAGCAGTGCCAATTAAATTCTGGATCAGACCAGCACATATTCTGATTAATTCTCACCATATGCCTGGAAAAAAAAAGGTCTTTAAAGAGAGCAATATCATGTGATAGTACTACATGGTCTCACAGCACAGATAAAACATGGCAGAAATGTAAGGATGTTTTTGTCTGCATACATGACTTGCATGAAACATAAAAATGGTCACCAATTTCAGTGGGAAATTACATGCATTTGATACTTGCAGGTACAAGCCCCCTTACTTTCCTTATATAATTCCTCACAAGAATTAGGACTTGGGCTAATTTTTTTTTTTTTTTCAGAATTCTCAATTTCATATTTTGACCTGTACCTTAGAGATACTCAGTTACCTTCATTTCTGTTTTACTTGGAGGTAACATTCATTTTTCTCAGTGAAAGGGCCAACGTTTCAAAGATATTAACAACATTATTAGTACCTTTATGCCAGTACTAAACTGACAATATTACCCAATTCACATTACCCAAAGTTTGCACAAACTGAGATGGGAGCCATACCTTGGATCAAACGCAGCACAAATTTGCTCTGAATATAATTAAATATTTGCAGTAAAGGTTGGTTATCTATTGAAAACATCCTTTGTAATAAACCCGCTGAGAGATTTTCTCCTCTACAGGGTATAATAAATGCAGGAAGGGTCCTACTTTGTTTTATTTTAATAAGAATTACAGGAACATACTTATTTTTGTTTTGGCTTCTTCACATCCTTTGGGCTTTGAACGCTAATACAAGACAGGGAAAGTCTTCTGCTGTACATCAGAACACCTGCTTAGGCCTCAAGGGTTCTCTGTTTGTCACTCTGCTCCCTGCAGCAACAGGCTGGGGTAGGCAATAGGTTGGAAGGGAGCACTGCTGGGACAGCCGACCCAGATTGACCAGAGGGATGTTCTGTGCTATATAACATCATGCTCAACAATAAAAAGTGGGAGGTAGTTTTTCCAAGGTAACTGTTGCTCAGAAACTGGTGGGGCATCAGTCTCCTTGTGGGACGTGGTAAGGGATTGCTTTTGCATCACTGGTTGGTTGGGGTTTTTTTCCCTTAGATTTGTTAAATATAAGTACACACATTGATTAACTGGGACGGTAGGTAGCACTATATTACTTGAAGCATATTATCTAAAGCAGTAGAAAACTACTTATTATCACGTAACATTTATAAATGCATACACAGATGTCATTTCATTTTTGCAAATGCTGTTGTACTTTTAGCATATTTACAGCACCAAGTCCCACAGAACATGCAGAGCACAACTGTGCAAAACCTTCTGCAGAGAACGGGACTGTCACTGTGAGCAGCTCATTCTGCTAAACAGACCCTCTTGGTGCTGAACATTGGACCTGTAACACTGTAATGCCTTTTGACCCCTTTGGAGTGACTCTTATCCCAGTCTATAGCCCTTGAACTTTTGGAAACCCCTCAGCACGATCAGCAATTACACAGCATATCATGAATACACAAATGAGTTATCAAAGGTTAACGAATTTCATATTTGTCTGCCAGTTTACAGTAACTTCTGCACATAGAACTCACTTTGCCCTGCTATAAAACTTACTGGCAATTCTCTTAGCTACTTTTTGAACATAAAACAATAAGACTGCAGGTAGTGAGACAACACCAAAATAACTTGTTAAATGTTTTAATTGAGTTCTAGTACTTCCCTACTGAGAAAACACTACAAGAAATTCCTCCCCACAAACAATATGTTTCTCTAATATTGCATGTACCTCTGCACTGTCTTAATTTTATACTAGTGATAAGTCTCAGAAAAAGTAATCAATTAGCCTAGTAACTCTGTAATAAATATAAACACAAACATAGATTTGGGCAGGACTGTGACCAAAAAAATAAATTTCTTTTTTGAAAATAATCTAAGGCTAGATGAAATAAAATTTGATTGCTATAAAATAACCCTGCCTTAAGTCAATTGTGATTTGCACTTGCACTCGTGCTCAATTATTTTGAACGTTAACTAAGTGAAAAATTGTGTAAGCACATGTGAGTGGTGACAAGTCCTGCCATAGCAGCTGTGCCACCTGGTGGTTACCTGTCACTGGTTTCACAACTGACCAAGTAATTATATTTTAAAGACTAGCAAAGACACTCATACACACCAGAAGAAAATGCTGTCACATGCAAGCGAGGAGGTGCCCACATAACCTTTCCCCCATTCGTATCTTTAAAATTTCTCTTGCGTAGTTTAATAATAACATATTAGAGTCAGCACATAAAATATCATTTTTTTGTGTTTTATTTTATTTTCAATGAAAGAAAATAAAGAGAATATTTAATCACAAAACTCCCTGAATGACTTATTTCCATATCTAAAGAGATTAAAAATCTTTCAGTATCCCAGCTTCATGTGTCTGTATTGCAAAACTGTCATGGTCGCTTTCATACTTAATTTGAATACATCTAATTAACATGGGTCTTTGTTTTGAAAAGTTACTTTACTTTAGTAAAGGATTATATTCCTGAAGTTTTTCATTTGGAACCAATCATCCCATGAAATACTGGATAATATTTTAAATGTATATTTGTATATACAAAACCAGAATGTTTTAATTAAGAGTTACCCAAAGAAATATCAACCAGCTTTGAATATTTTAAACAAAAACAATTTTGAAATTTTAAATGTTTCCATTTTTCAACCAGCTATATTTGTACTTTACAAAAACTAATTGATGCTCGTTTGAAGAATGGCAAGAATTTATAGGGGTTTTTTTGAAGGCTGCAAAAGTATCATCCTCCAGTACTTCACAGGAAAATGTAGGAAACAAATAAGAAATCAAAAGGATCAGATTGTTCAAGGCCCCATCCAACATCTGCTAGAACGCAGCCCCAGTGTAAAAACCACAGCAGGCTCTTTGCTTCAAAGACTGTTGGATGGCACCTCAAGGGTCCCAGCCAAAGCTTTCACCTCACTGCAGCTCCCTCAAGCCTGCGCTGGAGAGATGCTGGCTGCCTTCACCCAGTTTAGAGGACTCTGCTGCCCTGAAAAGCCTCCACCGCTGCAGTTTAACCAGCCGAGCAGAGGTCCAGCTGTGAAGGACCCACACTGGAGACACGAGGACAGCTCCCACCTGTGTCCAGTGAGATACAAGCGGTACCAAGTGTCTCCAGAGTAGGTGCCGGAGGGCGACTCCCTCACCCAGGGAACACACCCGCAGGCACAGGCTGCAGCTCCGGGGGGCAGCACGAAGGGGCCGGTTACCCTCATGGCTCAGCGGGGTACCCCGGTGCCGGCAGGGCCAGGGATCCGCACCCGTCACCCAGAGCACCGGGGCTGTTCCCTGCCAGGCAGGATAACGTGGATCTGCTGCCGGACTGACGGGGCCGCGTCCAGGAGGCCGGTGCAGCCGCAGAACCTGCCGCGCCGCGGGCAGTGGAAGCCAACAGCCAGACCCCCGCCGCGTCGGCCTCTGCGGGGAGGACGGCAGGCACCGGGGAGGTATCATGCGGGACTGAGGGAGGGAAGGACCTAGACCCTCCACAGGTTGTCCCACGCCGCGCCGGGGGCTCCATGCGCATGCGCGCCGGTGGGGCGGAGTAAAGGCGGGTTCCCGTCTCCGTCCCCTCCCCTTCCCCTTCCGCTGGGCAGCGGTGGCCGTGCGCCATGGCGAGTGGGGTGAGGTAGCACCCGGGCTGGGGTTTGGGATGGGTGCTGAGGCGGGCGGTCCCTGCCCGACCTCGGTGGCGGGAGGAATCCCGGAGCCAGGTGCGGCGGGTCCCGGCTGAGGGGGGGTTGCTGCCGGCCGGGGTGCTGTGCCCCCTCCCCTCCCACCCTTTTGAGGTGCCTGCGCGGCGGGATCGGAGCCGTTATTGACGGGGGGAGGCTCCTGCTTGTCAGTGTTTGCAGGATTAGGAGCGAGGGTACGTGCGGTGCTCCTCATCAGCCCCCGGGCGCTTTCTGGCCGTGTGCGCTCACGGCGGTGAAGGAACAGCAGGAGACCTTGAGCTCGCGTGGTGTTGGACAGATGTGACTTAATAAGCATGAAGGCAGGGAACAGATCGCTTTGTACAGGGGCTGGGAGAGCGTTGGTTCCTCGCTACACGCTCAGTTGTCACAGGGCAGCGAGGAGCGTCCTGACAGCCCAGATGGGTGGGCTGGAGTTGGTCAAACACAGGTCGCCATGTGTGCTTTCCTCCCGTGAGTGGGAGAAGAACAAATAGGTGCATGCATTTTTTTAATGAAAAAACACCACTTTGCAGCGAGAGCAATCCATGAGGCTGCTCTCCAGCAGCAGGGCCAGTCCATTTTCGATACAGCTGGACCCTGCTTGCTCTCAAAACCATTGCCTGCCAAGTTCTCCTTCAAACCATCACGATAGTCCAAACCTACTTAATGCTGCTTTGATTCCTGTGCAGCTGCTCAGTGCCCTGTATCTGAGCAGGCTGGATGGTCTCACTTGTGCAGGTTCTGAAGGCTGGTCCAGGCCAGCAGCTGTTTTGGAGTGGACAGGGCAGCTTCTGTTACTGCCAAGAGCTCAATTCCATCTAGAGTGAGATAGCTGATAGTGTCTGCAGCTACAACTCAACAGCTGTGTTCCCGTGCTCATACATTAATAGAGTAAATGAAGAACTGGTAAAAGTTGGGTGTTTTTTTTCTAGTTGTTGGCTTCAACTTCTTGAGCAAAGCAACAGCGGAAAGCTTTGAATATCAAAAGGACAGAAGATGGGGCTTTCCTGATACCCACTCTGAACAGTCCAGAGGCCATTATGGCTGTATGAGCTGACTGCACTCAAAAGCCAGCTTCTTGAAAAAGTTCTGAATCAGAAGTTACTATTTCAAAATATGCTTCCAGATGGGTAATGTTAGTTTTAGGAAGATCAGAATTTATCCTGTAAAGATACTTTTCTTCCCTCTTTAATCCTGTGCAAAACTAAGCTTGTGAAAATTCAAATTTTAGGAATGCACAGTCTCCTGTGTGAGAACAAGTGACTTCATAAGGGGAGGATGAGGGGTGGGTTGAAAACCAGTAAATGATTTACCAAATGATGGCTCCTCTTGCACTTCGTGCCTTGAATTTAGATTTTCTGACAAAATCTTCGGTACATTTAGAGATTATGACTGAATGCCCATACTGTGACTCCACAGTTAGTTACTATGTCACACTCTGTGCATTTTTATAATATTTACCCTAGCAATAAAAAGCAGGGCAAGGGGAATTCATAGCTGTAGGTTGAGGGTGTTTCTGTCCAACCTAGGCCCCTGCCAGCTGTAGGAATGGGTACTGTTATATGGGTAATGTTTTCTGTTATAAAGCTTCAGGCTTTTTAGTGCTGGCAGTGTTTATTTTAGCAAGTTTAAGCCAAAGGTAAATGCCTGCAGTTCTATTGCAGGTACAGTGGGGGTGTTAACTGGTTCTGGCAAAGTCTGATGTTTATTGTGCAACAAAAATACTACAGAAAGTCATAAACTACCCATCGTTTTCTCCTGTACATGCAGGTGATGAATCAGACCTGGCGAGGTCAACAAGTGGTCTCGGCACTCTTATTTCTTCCAGGCAGTGAAATTTCCAACAGGCTGGATGACTGTATGCCTGCTTTTGGGAATTGGTATTAATCCCCTTTAATTAATCCAAATTAATCACTGAGATTCCACAGGAATGCCACAGCTAGTTTGAATGCACAAAATGTTATTTTCTTACATTGATTTATAGTGCATGCTATGAAAGGCTTTATATTTCCAAGTGTTATAGCAATGACTTAGACCTTGTTTGCATGGAAGAAAATCAGTGCAGGTCTTCTGGTATAACTGAATTACTTCAAAACACATGGATGCTATTGTGGAGTAGATTGCAAAGGGATCCATTCCAAAGCAATCCTGTCTGCATTCCTCGTTAGGCTTTATGTAGAGAAGATCTTGAATTTGATTTCACGGCTTGTCTGTATGTCCTGCAGGAAGCTACTGCATATCACATTTGCTTAAAGATGTTGTGTCCCTCAGAAAACAATTCAGATTATTTGATACCCTGCTGATTTTATCCTGAAGCACAGACCTGGAGTCGTGCTTTATAAAACTGACATCGAAGGTTGCTCCAGGTGCTCACCCTTGCAGCACCTGAAGCTGCTCTGCATTGTATGGCTGCAGTGCCTGCTGTTTGCTCAGTCAGTGGCACACAGGTACCTGTTGATAGGATTCGGTTTACAGATCCACAAATCCTGCTCTTTCATGTAGGCTCTAAACCATTGCGCTTGAAAAACTTCCTGGGATGTATTGATGTGGTCACAGAGCAGGATTTGTCATGGTGCTGGAAACAGTGAGTGAAGACTTGCTAGTGGCAGTGTATGCAGGCTCTACAGAGCTGTTAGTGCACAGAAACTCCCTGGCAGTGCCCCTGTAGCAGAGTCTCTCTGGTCCCTATGCATCACTGGAGGGCTCTGCAGGCATGCCCATCTCCTTGCCAAAATTGTACTCAGAAGCCATCCTGGTAAGGAATAAGAAATTCACTCATGATGTGGGTCTTGTACCATTATGTGACCTCCGTTTTGTGCTCTGATTTTTTTTCACTTTGAACACTGTGCTTAAAGAACACATCTCAAATGAATGTCAGTCTCTTAGTTTAAACCATTATTTTTGTTAGGCATTCCTGTTGCTCATTTCACTGCACTATTTGAGCATCTCCTAAGCACTCCAGGGTTTATTACATTTTTTGCTCAGTATGAGAATAACATCCAAATTCCAGGTCTTGGTTTATTCGTTATTATTTAGCTTCCTGAAAGCAAATGTAGAGCAATTAAACCTTTGTGCTGAAATTACGAATTTCAGATCTGGGATTCTTTCCAAAAGCCAGTAGGGTTTCTCTAATTTTCTCAGTTGACTGAACAAGAATTATTTTAAATGAACCATATAACAGATGTCCTCTTTTTTTTGTTTTTAGGTTATTAAATGCAAGGCTGCTGTTGCCTGGGAAGCAGGTAAACCCCTCTCTCTTGAGGAGGTGGAGGTTGCTCCACCAAAAGCTCATGAAGTTCGTATCAAGGTAATTAAATCCATCATTAGCTGTACGCATTGTATTTTGAGAGACTTGAGTATTAAAGCTGCATAGTTTGTTTACCAACAGAAGAAATGTTGAATGGATAGCATTAGTTCATTAGTACCTCGACTAGCTTTACAAAGAAGAGAATTACGGTATTTAGATCTTTTGTTTTATGAAAATCACTTCTAATTTCTACTGGTCTCACTTCACAGTCTGGTCTAAAGATCATGACTAGTCTTGAGGATCAATTCCAGTTGTTACAGGCTAAGCTCCCACCAGACATCTGAGCTAGGAACACCATTGGTCTTGTTTGAAGGCCAGCAGCTTGTGACCTGTTGCAGCTGTGTGCAGCGCTGGATTTTACTTCAGTCAAGCCACAAGTTACTGGCTGCTGTGCTGTGACTGGTCTCTTGGACTCCCCATATCCAAGTTTCTGATTTGATCAGGACTTTCCACTAGCCCTTATCTGCCACAAAGTATTCATTAAGGTGAAATTTATCTCTGGAGAAAGGCTCTCTGCGTGGTGCTTAAGATTTAAACTGAATTTCTGCAGTACTGAGAGTTCTGTGTGGTCTCTGTAGTCGTTTTGCCTTTGAGAGATTTAACTTATTTCAGATCTGAGATGCCAATCTACTTTTGAGATGACTTTTAGTACTGATTTCTAGCTTTAGGAAATCGGATGTTGTCTTCTACCTATTTCAACATCAGAATTTAGTTGATGGAAATGAGAAAACATGTACTATTATGACTTTACTTTTCCATAGTAAGAAAAAGTGGATTGCCTTGGCACTCCTGTGCCTTGCCAGGGGTTAAAGTATGATGGCTGTATCACAGATGCTGCCAGGATTGGCTAATTTGTCCCATCAGTTGTTCTGAATTTCTGACCAAAGGAAAATATTTAGGTCGTGCTACTATTCTGTTCTTCAGAGTGCTTAAGATTACATATTTCTTCACAGATCATTGCCACTGCTGTCTGTCACACTGATGCCTATACGCTGAGTGGTGCTGATCCTGAAGGATGTTTCCCTGTGATCTTGGGTCATGAAGGAGCAGGAATTGTAGAGAGTGTTGGGGAAGGAGTAACAAAAGTAAAGCCAGGTAAGAAAATATTTCACGAGTTTTCTGCCTTCTTTAAAAGTGTTACTTTACTACAAGGTCAACAATGAAATTGGGTCACTGAATTGCTGTATTGCAGGAGTTCACACAATGTCTTATCCTGAGGTGTATGCCTTTCTTGTCTGTGAGATACAACACTGATCTATTCAGTGTGCTCTTGGCTTAATGCTTGAAAGAGCCCAGCATATCAATTTCTTACTTGAAAGTGGATCAGTATAGTTAGAAGAGGTTGTTTGTTTTGTTTTTTTTCAAAAGATAGTTATTACCTGCTGGTTTAATTAAAGAGCTTAAGAATGTTTAATCATGTTCACTGTTGATTTGGGGTTGTTTTGGTTTACAGTAACATTCCTATTCTGGAATGATGAACTTCTCATCAGCTGTCTGCTCAGACATGAAAAAACGTGTTTTATCTATCACTCTCTATAAACAACCTACTCTATACCGCAAATGGTTTTTAATACACAAAGAAGGTTTTCACAGAGGCACAGAATAGTAGGGCTTGGAAGGGACCTCTGGAGATCATCCAACTGAAACTCAACCCCCCCTGCTAAAGCAGATTGGTCTAGCAATCTGCTAGATTGGCCTATAGCAGGTTGCCCAGGGCCACATCCAGGCGGGTTTTTAATCTCTCCAGAGAAGGAGACTCCGCAACCTCTCTGGACAGCCTGTTCCAGGGATCCATAACTCTCACAGTAAAGTTTTTGCTTAGATTCAGACGGAGCTTCCTATGTTCCAGTTTGTGCCTGTTGTCCCTTGTCCTGTTTCTGGGCACCACTGAAAATAGCGTGACCCCATCCTCTTGACACCTGCCCTTCATGTATTTATATGCCTTGATAATATCCCCCCTCAGCCTTCTCCAGGCTAAACAGCCCCAGGTCTCTCAACCTTTCCTCGTAAGAGAGATGCTCCAGTCCCCTAATCATCTTTGTAGCCCTCTGTTGGACTCTCTCCAGTAGTTACTTGTTCCTCTTGAACTGGGGAACCCAGAACTGGACACAGTATTCCAGATGTGGTCTCACTAGAGCAGAGTAGAGAGGGGGGAGGACAACCTCCCTCCACCTGCTGGTCCACTCTTCTTGATGCACCCCAAGGTACCATTGGCTTTTTTGGCCACAAGGGCACACTGCTGGCTCATGGTTAACTTGTTATCCACCAGCACTCCCAGATCCTTCTCTGTGGAGCTGCTTTCCAGCAGGTTACCCCCTAACCTGTACTGGTGCATGGGGTTATTCCTCCCCAGGTGCAGGACCTTAGGCTTGCCCTTGTTGAACTTCATTAGGTTCCTCTCTGCCCAACTCTCCAGCCTGTCCAGGTCTCTCTTAATGGCAGCACAGCCTTCTGGCGTACCAGCCACTCCTTCCAGTTTTGTATCATCAGCAAACTTGCTCAGGGTAAACTGTCCCTTCATTCAGGCCATTGGTGAATATGTTGAACAAAACTGGACCCAGTACTGTCCCCCGGGGAACACCACTAGCTACAGGCCTCCAACTAGACTCTGTGCTGCTGATCACAACCCTCTCAGCTCTGTCATTGAGCTGGTTCTCAATCCACCAGCTTTGAAGTGAACACAAACTCACATAAAAGCCATGAAAATTGAATAACTTCAGTTTTTTCCTAATGCCTTGCTTGACTTGATAATGAGCTACAGAATTATTTTTATTTTTTTCTTAGGAGACACTGTTATTCCTCTGTACATCCCCCAGTGTGGAGAGTGCAAATTCTGTAAGAACCCTAAAACAAATCTGTGCCAGAAGATAAGGTCTGTATGCTTTTTATTTTGACACACAATATAGTATTTGTTCAACATATATGTGTTCTAGTTATCTGCCTCTCTGTTTCCATGTGTGTGAAGGTGTAAACTGATGGCTTGTGTCCACAGCTTTGAAAACGTAACTGCTCTGACTCCGCATTCAATTCATTCTTAAGGGAAGCCCTTTAGCTCTTGGGAGTCAATACCCAAGCTGTCAAGTGGTACAGAATTATGCAGAAAGCTCTTCTGTCCTTAACATCTGCTTCGCAGCTAGATTTCCAGCTCCCGTTCTGAAAGAGTCTCCCAAACCCAAACAAAAACCTCATTGACATAACTGATGGGTGCTATTCAAGGGAAGTGTCCTGAAGGAAGTGAAGGCGGGGGTGTGGTATCGTGGCACAAGCAGTAGACTTTGGTAGCTAGAATGGTTAATACGTGATAAAGTCCGTTTCTTTCAGTGCTTCCAGGGAGGAATTAACAGCATGAAATTTTCAGAGTTTAGCATCTGATTCCTGTGAACTCCTGGGTTAATTGGAATTAAGAAAATACTGGTTCAAGTGTGCAACTACATCTTTGTGCTACTTAACGGACGCTGTCTGGTGAGAGTATTTACTGCTTAAGACTCTGACTGTACTTTCCTGTGTTTGCCTCAAGAATTACTCAAGGGAAAGGAGTCATGCCTGACGGTACCAGCAGATTCACTTGCAAAGGAAAGCAGGTTTACCACTTCATGGGGACTAGCACCTTCTCCGAGTATACTGTGGTGGCTGATATCTCGGTAGCCAAGATAGATGCTGCAGCACCTCTCGATAAAGTGTGCCTGCTTGGTTGTGGGATCTCCACTGGCTATGGGGCTGCTGTTAACACTGCCAAGGTAAAGGCTGTGGCTGCCTCAGGCTTTTCTCTGTGACAGTATCTGAGCCAATGTACGTGTACAGCTTCGGCACTAGATTAGAACTGCAGATTGCTGTTTCTTCTTCCTCTTCAACAAGTTTAGCTAAGAATTTCTAACTTCTCCATAAAGGCCAGATCAGGTTAGAAGAACCTGATGCACTTTAGAGGAAGTCCAGGCAGAAGATTCTGCATCCCTTTTGATACCAGCTATATAAAAATTACTTTTCCAATTCATCTTAATCTTACTGCAAGTTATTCTGATAGTTTGAAGCTCAGGGTGAGATAGAGCTGGTAGATGCATGTGCATGAGTCTAGGGAGGGTTACGGGAGTTGAGTCTTTGGGCAAAAAGAAAAGCATAGTACCTTAAAGAGCTTTTAAATTTCTGTACAGTTTCTGTTATCTAAGTGATAAGGCCTTGTAGCCATGTATATTTGCTTCATTGTAGACCTGTTAACTTGTGTTTCCCACTAGTGTGGAAGGATGAATTTTCTCTGTGGTGATCATGGCTCTTTTCTTGTTCCTAGGTGGAATCTGGCTCTATGTGCGCTGTCTTTGGCTTAGGAGGAGTTGGCCTGGCAGTTATTATGGGCTGTAAAATAGCAGGAGCATCCCGGATCATTGGCATTGACATTAACAAGGATAAGTATGCCAAAGCCAAAGAGTTTGGAGCTACTGAGTGCATTAGCCCTGAAGACTTCAAGAAGCCCATACAGGAGGTGCTGGTTGAGATGACCGATGGTGGTGTAGATTACTCATTTGAGTGCATTGGTAACGTTGAAGTCATGGTGAGTGTTTGTTTAACAGTAGTACATAGAGGGAGGGGACAGCTAGCTGCCACTTAGTTGTTTAGCTAAATACCAAAATGAGCTGCTTGCTTGTTACAGAAAACATGTCATACTAATTAATTTATTTTTTAAATAGTAATGATAACTGCTGTGACTAGGAAGGCAAATTTACATCCAATACTAATTATGTTAGGAAAGCAGATGCTACTTCTAAGGTTGACAATGGCACTGGTAATTTACAAACTTTTTTCCTTAATGGGAGTTCTTTGAAATCCTGAGTTTTCATATGTTGACAGTAGAACACTTAACAAAACTCACAAAAAATGTATTGTACCGGTAAAATCTCAAGGACCACTCAGCATTTCCCCAATTCCTCAAATAATGAATTTAACCTTTGGAAATGCAGGAGTATTACTGAATATAAGGTGAGGTTTTCAGGAATTACAACAGCATTCCTAACTGTCAGTAACGTGGTCTACATGGTCTCTGATGACAGTTTATCCCAATTCCCAGTGGGAGTTCAGAGTGACTTTCTGGAAGCCATATGGCAAAATGAATCTTTACTAGTATACAGAGTCTGAACCAATGGAAAATTTACTGTAATTTTCTGTGTTTTTATTATTCCTTAAATACTAATGTGGTGATTCATTAACTGGGGGAAAGGAAGTGCAACCTGTGCCAGTCTTGGCAGTGTAAACATTAGCAGTAAATGTTCTGCTTTGTCCTGTCCATCTGTGAAGAGGGCTGCCTTGGAAGCCTGCCACAAAGGCTGGGGAGTCAGTGTGATAGTTGGAGTAGCTGCTGCTGGTCAGGAGATCTCCACACGGCCATTCCAGCTAGTAACTGGGCGGACATGGAAAGGGACCGCGTTTGGAGGTAACTGTCTTTTGGTATGGGGGTAAAAATAATTTACTATGGGTTAAAGCTGGGAAGAACACGCCAACCTTGCTTTTGCAATAAATGTACTACTCACAGGCTATTCAAAATGTTGTGTTGACTTTTAAGATCAAGACACTTGAAATCTGCTGTTCCTACAGACAGGCTACATACATTGGTATGATATCTCACATATTTTAAAGAGAGATATCATAGAATCCGTAGAATGGGTTGGGTTGGAAGCGACCTTAAAGATCATCTAGTTCCACCCCTGCTGCCATGGGCAGGAACACCTCCCATTAGACCAGGTTGTGCAAGGCCCCATCCAACCTGGTCTTGAACATGTTCAGGGATGGAGCATCCACAACTCCCCTGGGCAACCTGTTCCAATGTCTCACCACCATCATAGTGAAGAATTTCTTCCTGATTTCTAGCCTAAATCTACCCTCTTCCAGTTTAAAGCCATTACCCCCTCATCTTGCCACCACAAGGCCTTGTAAAAAGTCCCTTCCCAGCTCTTTTGTAGGCCCCCTTCAGATATTGGAAGGCCGCAGTAACGTCTCCCTGGAGCCTTCTCTTCTCCAGGCTGAACAACCCCAACTCTCTCAGCCTATCCTCTTAGGAGAGATGTTCCAGCCATCTGATCGTCTTCATATATATAACTATATGCTATTCACTACTAAAGGAGTGGTATAGAGGGATTGCTTTATCACCAAGTGAAGGTTTAGGCTCAGTTTGGTCCAGTGAAAGGACCTAGTCTTTGGGGAGATGGGAACTCACATAAATATGTTTGTATTGCTTAATCACCAAGGAAATTGTGGGGCTAACATGGGAATAAGCTATAAAGAGCTTTAAAATAAAAAGCAAAAAGTGTTTGATACACATTTTCTGCAGTCAAACTAAAAACACATTGAGACTTTTACAACTACTGATAACTTGGGGATCCGCTAATTGCTGAAGTTCATTAAAGTATCCAAACTTGATGTTATTACGCTGCCCTTTTTCTAAGGAATATAAAACTTTGGGTTATAAGGATACATAGGGGGGCTGATAGAGATGCATTGTGCGTGCTTTCCTAGATGAGGGCTGCTGTTACGTTGAATGCTGAAATTCCTAGTGAAAGGTTAGTGCATGTACATGTTTGGATAATGTGTGCTCTTGCCAGACCTAGCTGTCCTCTGGCATTCCTTACTGCCTGCCTAGAGCAGGAGGGACAATCATATCACTGATATCAGTTCCACTTCATATTTGTCACACAAGTGCGTGTGCAAGGGCCGTATTTTTTCTTTTTCTCTCTTTTCTGAGGTGGGTTGAAAGGGGAAGAACAAACACATGCTTTCTGTCTTTCAGGCTGGAAGAGCATAGACAACGTACCGAAACTGGTGACTGACTACATGTCCAAAAAGATCAAGGTTGATGAATTTGTGACTCACACCCTGCCTTTTGACAAAATTAACGAGGCTTTTGAGCTGATGCATACAGGCAAGAGGTAATGTTCACAATATTGAAAGGTGTAGAAGATATTTCCTAATGAGACACTGTCAAAATACAGGTTTCCTGCCCACTGTCATGTTTTAAATGGGGAGGATAAAGGCTGACATATACTATGCACATTCATTCTGAGATAAATACCCTTTCTCTGAGTGTCTAAGCATGTGTCAAAACACAGGAAGAGAGTAAAAAGCAAGCAACAGCATGTAAGGGAAATACACAAGTATGTAAAGCTGATAAAGGGGAGAAGTCAGTATTAGGCTTCCAACATTGCTGAAACATTCTTCCTCAGAAAGATAAATTTAAAGAGACTGAAGGGAAGTTCACATTAATACATTTTTACAAGTCATTAAGCCATTAGTCCATTTTAAATAGTAGATTTCAGTATATTTTCAAACTATTTAGTATAAATTACCAGCACACAGACACTTGGAATGATCTTTTAATATGCTGCATTTTAATTTCTTTTTCCTCTGGTTTGAACTGGGGAGAAACATTCATATGATGGGTTTGTACTTCTTAACATACAGCATCTTCTGCCTTTATTAAGATAAATGGCAGTTTGGACTGTTCATGCTGCAGATCTAGCCCATAGATGTATTAAAATTCCTAGTGAGGCCCAACTTCAGTGCACATTGAAGTGACCCTACTTGCTGGTGGTAAACCTGCTGGATGTGGGATGAGCTCTGCTGCCCTTCTAGCAGTGCACTCCGCAAGCAGTGACCAACCTGCAACAGCAGTGCAGAGCAGGGTATTCTTGTCAGATAATATATTGGGTGATCTTTGTCAAGCCCTGGACAGATATGGGCATGGATGTGCCTGAGAGAAAATGGGGACCAGCATGGGGGTTCTGCAGCAGAATCTTTTATCTGCAAGTTAAAATCTAATGCAGAAGAGGGGAAAGGATTAGACAGTTTTAGCCTGAGGTGTGTTAAAGCTTGTCCTGCTTTGTCTTTCCAAGAGCTGGCCTATTTTAAATGAGATGCTCTGTAAATTGTTGGACATTCAGACTCTTAATGAGATAGTTACCAGTGCCTCTAAGAGTAAAAACCAGCCTACTGAGCAGACCAGGTAACATTCTCTTTAAGAATGTGTTTTGAATGAAGGGAAGAATCAGTAGGTGGACAACAGGAAAAACTGGACAGCTGTTCTGGAAAAAAATTACTATTTTCCAGTGCATTTGCACTAATGCTGGCAACTATTTATCCATATTTAAGTTCATCTGCAGATGGATAAATAGTTACCAGCATTATCTCAAGAAATGCAACATGGTCTTTATATTTGACCTCAATCCATACTGATGTATTGCATATGACTTTCTCAGCATTCATAACTTTCTCATATATATTCCTACTTTGGGTAAGTCAGTTAACAGTAACTCCATTTATACTTTCTACAATAGAAACACTGCATAAATGCAAGTCCATCAGTTGATTCCCAGTTACAAACGTCTTTATCATTTCAGTGATTTATTCCTACGTGAACATGTCCTATGCAAATAATAAAGTTACTTAAAATTCTCCAAGCAGCCAAAAGAGGGAATGCCTGTAAATAGTAATGTTCCTGATCAACATTCTTGACTTGCTGCTGAAAACAGACCCATAGTTTGAAAAAGCTTCTGTTTTGAGTATATCTTACTGGGTGAGAGACTAAAGAAAACAGGCATTACTAACCCATTTTTTACCAGGATTTTTAATAAATAGTATAGGCATAAGCATAACTTCATTCTTACAAGAGACCCAAGTTAAGTTAAAGTACGTCTCAGCAATGAAATGGAGAGAAGGGGAGAAAATGGACTTACTGGTAACTTCTTTTTTTTCTTTTTCATTTTAAGCATTCGAACTGTCCTGAAACTTTAGAGCCAGATGCAGACCTTCAAGTCAGCCAACTGTCCTTTTATAGTGGAATTTCTGATAGAGGGTAGAATCAAGCAAATGAAAACTCACCAGGACTAAGATGACGATGTATTTTAGGGTGAGCATTACACAACAAAGAAATCAGTAACCACTGAATAGTGTTATGTAATTAGCACTGGTTGTAGAACTTCCATTTCTGTACTTGTTCTTCAAATCCAATAGTGCCTAACTCAATCTACTTAATAAAAGCCTATTTCTAAATGCGGTGTTGAAATTATTGAGCATTAAGACTGTGACTATGATTGCTGTCTCTTACTGTTTTCCCCTCTAGTGATTTTTACAGTATGTGTGTACATGACAGAGGAAGAGTATTCTTTGAAGTCAGTAGCAACTGATGTGGGATGCATTACACTAGGCAGCTTGCTAAGCACAGCTGGGTTGAGAAGCAACACTGATGTGCTGTAACTGTACTGAGAGCACAGCAAGAACTCCCAACATTTGTCAAGCTTCTGAGGCTATTCTACAACTATGAAGGATGTACCATCGAGCTCTACCTTGAAGTCACCTGTAGGGCAGAGTGTGGCTGGATGTATGACCCAAGTGTCCAGGTATACCCATGTTCACTTGGGAATTCCATAATCTGCCTAATTTCCTATCTGGCTCATTATGGTAGCTGTAGGCAGGCCTGTTGTAAAGGTGACAGCACAGACTATTCTAGTCACTTGCTCTAGTGGTGTCCTCCAAGACTTCAGTAGAACAGTTTTACCACTTCCTTAAACCTACTGACAATTGAACCAGCCTTTGCAACCAATGCTGCAAAATCAAGCAGTGTGGGATTGTTACCTCTGTTTAGTCAGAAATGAGATCATGCCATTGAAGTGGGGAAGATGTCTATTAAAGCAACGGTCTGCTCTTGAGGGGCACAGGGGAACAACAGTAAAGAGTATTGTTTGATGGCAGCTTCAGGGGTTTATGGGATTTTTTGTTTGTTTGGTGGCAGGGGAGGAGTTAAGACTTAACTTTGGATTTACAGGTTTCTTTCTTAACTGTAGCTGAAGTGATCTGACTAGATAAAATTTCTTTTAATTGAAATCTGGAAGCAGTGCCACATGTCCAGAAAAACAGAGGAACAGTGGGAAACAGACTGCAAAGCAGAAAGGTTACCCAGTTAAAGCTATATATACATTTAAAAGTCAGTACTTTTTCAGCAAACCAAAGACTGAAAGTTTCATGTTTAAGGGAGCCTGGTCAAAACAGCTGTTACAGAGAAAGCTGAATGCAAACAGTAATTTTAGAAGAAATTCCCTCTCACCACTAACAACTACCTTACCCCAAGACACTGCTGTACAACTAGGACAATTACATCTTTTCCATTTGTCACTGGAAAGATATCCCTAGAGCATTCTGAAAATAATTGAGGTATCTTCATTTCATATGGTAAACAACAACATTAACTCATGTTGAATGTCATAAGAATTCAATTTTGAGCATTGGGAAGAAATAAAAAGTGAATTTGTACCAGGAAAGTGAGCCCTGCAACACAGCAGTGAAGTGATTCTCAGTACCTCATAGCTTCAGAAAAGCTGGCTGAACATTAGAGAATCCAGTAGAAAACTTGCTGTCAAGCCATTCCAGTGAGAGTGCTCTATAACTACAAGATAGTATCAATAAAATATTAGCTCAAAATCTTAACTCTTTGCTCCCAACTGGATCCAACAGGTTTTAAATATTTATGCTACAACATTTGTTCCTCTGGGCTAGATGAAGACCCTGTAACTGTGATTAATGAAGAGTGTAACTAATTAACTGTAACTAATGAAGACAGTAATGCTGTCTGCATTACATTATTACTTAAGGGAATCTGCATCTTGGAGTGTTTGTGGAAAACCAGTTGTGTCCTACCAGGGTAAGTCAGTCAACAACACATATTTAGTGCTATCACAACAGTCAGGTCAAAGACTCACAGCTCAGACCTCCCAGCCTGAAGAATTGATGTCCTAGCTGTTACATAGCAGTCTTCAGATTACTTTGTCCTGCAAAGCAGCTGATTGAATGGATCATGTTTGAAGTTGCTCAGCTAACGAACAGACTCATAAACACAAGAGCTTGTACCCCATTCTTGGTGGTCAAGGTACCGTATTGAGCTGTATCATCTTGACAAGTGTAAGGACTCCAATTGTCAAAGAGTTTCTACCATGTGACTGTGCGTGAATAGCGTATGTATGTACCCTGCTGGCTGTCATAGAAAAGATGCAGCTTGTACCCTCCTCATGTTCCTGCTTTTATTCAACATTAGCGATCAAATCTCTCCTTAAATAGTCATGTCAATTTACAGAAACAGCATGAAGAGTTTCCACACTCTTATATGATAGTAAAGGGAAAATATTTTAAGAGCTTGTTTCACAAGTAATTGCAGGGTTGTATTTTTTTATACAATTTCTAAAAATTTCATTAGAAAGCAGATTTAAGTTGGGTTTTTTTTGTTTGGGGTTTCTTTTAAGTGGATAGCAGCTTCTGTAAGAATGAAAAATAAGTGATTTCCCAAGTCCAGTCAGCACAAGTCTAATATGTTCAAGCAGAGTTACAGCTAGATAGGTGAAAAATAGAATTTCACAATATTTTTAAGTTAGTTTTGTTTTTCAGGCTGATGTGCTATCTCCTGTTGAGAGAGCTGGTGTAGATGCTGGCTAAGCTTCCCAGTTGTTTAAAAATACTATACTACTATGAACTCAGGATAAACAGCTTTCATGCTGTGATTTCAATTTATAGGCAAAAATGCACAGCCTCACAGACTACCAATATAAAAAGCATGCAGTGTTAAATCTGGTTGTATTGGTGCAAAAACAAAAGTGGCACATGTGCAGGTTTAAGGGTGATGTGTAGCTGGTTGCATGCATCTACCAGTAGGGCTTGCACTAGTGCAAGCAAACCTGGATAT
>VYZX01010469.1:0-20000 GCA_013401335.1 Brachypteracias leptosomus
AGCCTGGTAATGCAAAAATCTGAGATCACTTCCATCAACACAACTGCTGTTTATTTGCTTTACAAATCAAGCTTCTCCTGCTGTACTCGTGCAGCTAGGGTTGAGGTGGGTTTTCCATCCCACCTCCTCATGTCTTCTCCGTGGTCACGGAGCAAAAACCANCTTCTCCTGCTGTACTCGTGCAGCTAGGGTTGAGGTGGGTTTTCCATCCCACCTCCTCATGTCTTCTCCGTGGTCACGGAGCAAAAACCAAAGGGTGTGTACCTCCCACCTCCTCTCTTGGGTGGGGAAGTGTCTGCTTCTAATAGCTGAGACTTGGGCCCATAATACATGTCCTCTTGGATTTTCTGGACCTCCTGAGACAGTTCCCTCACAGCTGACACGTAGGCATGGAGAGAGGAAGGGACACTTCCTTCATATTGCTGGCATTGGCCAACCACCTCATCCACTGTTTGCCCCTGGCCGTATCTCCAAGACACTACTGCCAATGAGTTGGTGTATGATGATGGAGCACTTCTCAGGAACTTCAGCCACATGGGTGGTGTGCAGTGGGCCTGATCGGCATCCATGGGTGACTGATCATCATTCAGATCACCATAAATTGTATCCAGGACAGCCAATACCTCTCTCCATGTTGGTCCACTTGCTTATCTGACATGACATCCTCCTTGAAGGGGCACCACCTTTCCCTTACGCCTGACAGGAGTCACCTCCAAAGGCTGAGGGGTTGAGCCTGTTTTCCAATCCCCATCAATGCCTCTTCCCTAGACAAGGATCCCAGTTGTTTGGCCTCTTTCCCCTCTAATTCCAAAACCCCAGCTCCACCATCTCAGCATCAGAGCAGCCAGGTGATGATCTGCTCACCTGGAAGGCAACTGAAATCCTTCTGAATGTCTTGCAGCTCAGGGATAGGGATGGGGTGATCACCTCTGGCTCATCCTCCTGTTCTCCTGATGGCCCTGGTTCATCTTCATCCCTCACTACACAAACTGACTTTCTGGTGTATTTCTTCTTCTGTACCAGGGCAAAGGTTGTTTCTCTGGCATGGGCTGCTTCTCTGGCACAGCTGCAGTACCAGTTGGCTTGGTATCTGGTTCAGAGTCCTTTTCTTCCCCTTGAGAGCACTGGATAGTGTTGAGGACGATGCAGTAGGCATGGGCCAGTCCCCAACACATTGCAGTGAGTTGTGTCTCACCTTTTCTAAATGCTTCACTAGTTTATCAGGACTCTGTGCTTGTTCAGGAGTGAAACTCCACAACATTGGGGGTGACCACTGGCCTAGACACTTGCCCATGTTGTCCTACACACCCTGCCACTCATAACTATCCAGCCTCGGGCTGATATTATTGTCTAAGAACTGTATAACCTTAAATGAGACATGGCAGACGTTCAAGAAACCCAGCAGTGAGACCATGCTGGCCTGGATGCTCCAAGGGTAGCTAAAATCCTCCAAAGCTGAGAAATTCCCCTCTCCTGTGTCACCCACAGATGGGGTGAGACCACTAACAAGAGCCCAGGCTGCAGACAGGTACCAGTTCATCACCCCCAGGAGCAGTGACACCATCATATCATGGGTTGTAAGTACCCAGTAAAACAAAACAAGGCTCTTCACACATTTTCCACATAAATCCCAACACTGGGAACACACAGTGGGTATAAGAATTAATACAGCACCCCCAGCCAAACAAATCAGCCAGCATTGTAAACATTATTCAAACTATATATATATATATATACACAAAAAATTTGCTTCTAACAAATTGTTTTAACACTCTCTGGTCAGGTTTTAACCTTATCTCAACCCTCTGGGCCCCACGTTGGGCACCAAAAAAGGCTGGGGTGGTTTAAAGGGGGAGTGGATGTTTAAAAATTCTGGGCTGTGATTTATTTTTTTTTTCCCCTTGGTCTTTTTTTTCTGTTTTTGATACATGTTATTACTGTACAAATGATGACTTGATGGTGTGTGTTCTCAGACTGCAAACAAATGTACATAAAGAGTTGCCCATTTTAACAAAGTAAATGCATATTTAAAAGACATATTAACACTGCTTGGAAAATAAAGAAGGTGTGAAAACATTAAGTGCATGTGCCTTTTATATTAATACCAGATCCTCTAAGAGTGAATATAATCCTGCATCTAAAACAATATTGTAAGGTGTGAATACTCTGTTTATTTGCAATAAAGGCAGATTTTATTGTTGTGTTGTAAACCAAATGTTAACCTATTCCAAGTGCTGTTCAGGCACAGAAGGCACAAATGTTGCTGATCCAAATAATAAGCATCACGTGTATTCATTAAAGCACCTTTTTTTTTGCCTTTTATGAGAAAGAAGTGACTAACAGGCAGATTTCAGACAGGACTGGATCGAGGCTGTGCTTGTGTCAGGGCTGGAGTGTGCATTTGTGTGTGTTAATTGAGTTAATATTGCTAAAATGAGTTAATATGAGATTGTGTTCACTTTTTGTTTCAGGAAAAAAACCCACCCACACAACGTTTGTCTAAATTAATAACCTCTGCACTGTTGAATCCTACTAATAATTGGCATAATGTTACTTTTAGATGCTGCATGTATGTGAGGATGTTTGGCTTGATCTTAATATTTTTCATTAATAGCCCAGAAGAGGGAGTAAACAACATATTTATGGAATTTAGATGTCAAAACGAGGAGGATTGTGAATGTCAGCAAGAGCTGGAGAATAGAAGATTCCTGTTTAGTGAAGCACAAGTGAATGTGGCTTTAGCAAAAATAATGCAGAGCCCTGGAGTGGTTCCTTTGGGTAACAGTGGATAAGAAATTAGACATGAAGTTGTACTTCACATTTAAAAAATGCATCATTAACAGCTGCTGTCAGAGAGCAGGGGGGTATAATTGGTGTAATCTGGTTTCACTGGTGCTCTCCATTCTGCTTACCTTGCCATGAGGAAGGCATTAACTAATTAAGAGCAGGAGAAAAGCTCAGGAGCCTGCAGGGATGGATTTGGGGAAGATTAACTTGTAGCTGTGTGATACCCTCACTTGGAAGTGTTGGAGGTCTTCCTGTGCAAGTAAAGAACTTGCTATGCCTGGTCAAGAGCAATCTGCATTCAGTGGATTGGTTGATTCAGCCCAGTATGGTCACTGGGAACAAGCCTGGCAGCTGGGAATATGCCCAAGGAATGACTCTTCCCATACTGCTCCTCACATGCATTTTGAAACAGGCAGGGTGGAAACATGTTCTGGGGATGCAGGTGAATGACACTACTTGGTGATTGCATTTTGTCACCAGACTTACCCAAAACTGCTCAGGTCTGATAACTCTGCAGGTTCTCCTCATCCAGGCCTTTGTACCTCTTGGTCTGCTGCACATCAGGGACCCCTCAGTCCCACTGCAGTAGCTTTGGCTGAGATGGGAGCTAAAGGAGGAATTTTCCTTCTTCCAGAACTCCACTGGCTGAAGTTCAGGTACCTTGCAAAGATTCCCATGTGCAGGTACCCACCTAAGCTAGCTGTGCCCAGGAGGGAGCTGCTCTTCAGGAGACCTTTGGTTTGGTGTCCTTGTAGTAGAACTGGAAACAGGTATCTAAGTGTTAAAGGAAAATTTCACTCTGCCATCCCAACAGCAAACTTCTCCAGAAGGGTGAGATAGAATCAGAGAATTGTTTTGGTTGGAAGACACCTTCAAGATCAAGTCCAACTCTTAACTCAGCCCTGCCAGGTCACCACTAACCCATGGCCCTCAGCACCACATCTCCACAGCTTTTAAATCCCTCGGGGTGTTTAGAAATAGTTTCATGTGTCTCAATTTTTTTTGCAACTTGTTGATAAAAGGCAGTGGTTGAAACACTTTTGCTGAATTTATTTAAATAATGGATTTGTTATTTTTGACTAATGGCAAGAAAGACATCAGGGCTACAAGAGCAGCTGGTTTTTGGTCCATTAATCTGTTAGCACATCCTTTAGTTTTTATTTGAAGCCTGCTACAAGTCGTTGTTAAAATCTAATGGCTATTTTCAGTTAATTTTTGTTTTTTCCATGTTTTCCACACAGGTTTAAGCCTAGACAAGCCCATACATTGCCCTGGTGCCCCCATGTGCAGTGGTGACACAAGTTAAATTACCAAGTTACTAGAAATTAATGCTTTTGGGTAACTACAGGGGACTTTAATTGGAAACTCTGTTAATCGTGTGGTAATTCTCTTTACCTCGTCTGCATTAGCTCCTGAAAACCCTGCAATTAATTTGTGTCATCACTGTTGCTGCTGCTGCCTTCAAACACAAACCAAAGGAGCATTAGTTACTCACACACCCAGCAGTGGCCCCTTTTCTTAAAGGACTTCCACAAATCACTGCCTGATGGAACCAGGCTGCACGTCCCACAGAAGGTGGCAAATGGAGGCTCTTCTCAGAGTCTGAGCTTTTAATTGCCTCGTGACCTTTTCTGCTTTGCTGCCATTGCCTTTTCCCTTAAAGAGCATTTTTTTGGTATGTTTATGGTATCTAATAGTAGCTTGGCACAACCTCAGGATGGAAGGATGAGCTGGGATCCTGCCTTCTCCTTCTAGCAGAGCTGCTGGCCTCAGTTTTCAAACTAATGTGAGACCTCAGGGTCCTCTTTGACTTGCTTCTACCTGTGACCAAAACCCCATCACACTTCCAGAACCAATGGTGAAGGTGTTGCTCCTCAAGCAGCACTGGAGCTGGGAGCTTGGGTAGCCCACATGGTGTAAGGTAAAGGACCTCTCTGTGTGACCTGGGAAAAACCCACCAGCCACCACATCCCTGTCCCACTGGCTCTGCAGGACAAGTCCAGAGTGTGAGTGTGGATCTGCTCCTGGTGAGTTCACTGTCTCCCAGAGGAGTCTACAGGACTTTGTCCAACATCTCCCTGACCCCTAGACCATGTTTCAAAGCACCACAACTACTGGTTTGTTGAACCCCTCCAGGGATGGTGACTCCACCCCCTCTCTGGGCAGCCTGGGCCAGTCCTTGACCACTCTCTCAGTAAAGAACTTCTTCCTAATGTCCAATCTAAACCTCCCCTGGTGCAACTTGAGGCCATTTCCTCTTGTCCTGTCATTAGTTACTTGGTGTTTGAAGGAGTCAGGATTAGAGCCCTGAGTAGTCATCATTTGACCCTATGACTGGGTGTCTTCGTGTGATGGTTTCTGATGAACTGAGCTTTACAAACAGCTCCCTCCCCTGTTTGTGAGCAGTTCACAGGCAGCTGTAATTGTTTGAGTCCACGGTGTGAATAGTAAAAAGAGCTTTACTTACTGACTGCAGGATTCCTTCTCGTGTGAGAGCTCTCTGCTGCTCACACCAGAATTCACCACTCTGGTTTTCTACCAACACTCCTGCAGATAAAAACTTGCTCACTCTGATGTTTATGAATAAGTGTGGTTGTAAATGTCATCAAAGCAAATCAGCAGGGGTTTATTCATGCAAGAAGATGTATAAATAAATGTTTGCTGTTTTCACCTAGCTCTAGTGGCTGTGGAGGTAGGTGTTAGAACCAAGGCTTTGTGGGCCTCCAAAATCTGCAGTGAGGGACTGGTTCCAGGGGTAAATTCTATTTCTCAGTCTCTAGAAACTATAAAGGAATATAATCAGAGACTCACCTCTTTCCAGGATTGATCTGTAAATCCCCTTCTGTTATGATCATTTCTGCTGGTCAAGCTTTCAGGGTGTTGGACTTGAAGCCTCAGGTCACTCCATTCCCTTGTTCCCTTGAGTTCAGCCAGAGCACAACAGTACAGAAATTTTAAAAATCTACATTTAGCATATGATCATAGGATAACAGAATAGTTTGGGTTGGGAGGGACCTTGAAAGGTCCCATCTAGTCCAACCCCCCTGCACTGAGCAGGGACATGTTCAACTATCTCAGGTTGCTCAGAGCCCAACCTCCCCTGCAATGGTTCCAGGGATGGGGCAGCCACCACCTCTCTGGGCAACCCAGGACAGGCTCTCACCACCCTCAGGGTCAACAATTTCTTCCTTCCCTCTAGTCTAAATCTCCCACTTTGAGTTTAAACCCATCATCCCTTGTCCTGTCCCAACAGGCCTTGCTCAAAAGCCTGTCCCCATCTTTCTTAGGTTTAAGATTACTGATAATTCCCATTTACAAATAACACTTTATAGAGTCATCTGACTACTTCAACCACCAGAGAGCCTCAATCAGAAGCATAAATCAGATCTTTCAACAGTCTAAACTCAAGTCCTAGATGTGAATGCATTAGGATGGGGACTTCAAACAGAAAACTTTTTTTTTTTTCCAAAGGCTTGTAGAGAAGAGCTTCAAGAGCTCACAGAGCTCTGAACCATGATCTCACCCCAACCAAGGTCAAGACTTCAGATGATTTGGTGCCTCCCTGGAGCAGGTGAGAAGATGTTCGTGTTCCAGCAGCACAGACACACAAAATACAGCATTTGTGAACTCCAACAAGCTCATGTCTTCGCAAATATATGAAGTTCTTTGGCCTTCCCAGTTCAACCAGTGGTTTTGTTGTTTTCATGCTAATACAAATTCTTGTATTAATAGGAGCATGGCCTTGGGTTTCTCCATCCGTATGGGAAAAAGTTACTTGTCTGATGGTAAACAAAGAACAGAAGAATTGATTCACTGTCTTCACTTTTAAAAAGATGGTATGAAGCAATAGTGAAGCAATTTTAATTGTGCCTGGGTAACACTTGCAATCAGTAAGATCATTTGTGTGCTGTTTTTAGGGATGGGGGCACCAAAGAGTACATAGAGCATTAGAAATGCAAAACATGACCGCATGTTCTCAGGATTTTGTCAGTGCCACATGAAAGAGCACTTGTGCTGGGATGCTCAGCTCTGAGGGTATTCTCTGTTCAGTGTGTATTTACAGAGATGTATGAATATTTGATTAATGAGTCATGGTCTCTGGAGAAATTTAATAACTGTGCTGCTGTACAAAGCCAGCTCCTTCACTGTTAACACAGCTGCCAATAGTGTCACTGACACTGGAGCCCTTTCTGCAGCTCATGCGTTCTGTGGAGTGAATTCCTTGGTTACAACAGAGTCCCTGGCACACATTAGTCAGTTATCTGTTTGGGACTGGTGCAGCCTCAAGTGCCAGACCCTGATTTGTAAAGATTTTTCCAATGGAAACAAGCAGTGACACACGAGCCATCAAGCAGCAGCTCCAGGAGGTCCTGTTGTTACACAAGTTAGTTGGAAGGTCAGTTCTAAAGTAGAGTTGCTTTAAAAATTCTGGTGTGGTTGATAATCAAGCAGGTGTTGCTATTGCCCAAATTGCTGTTTTCACTGAATATTTTAATAATATCCTGTAGCAGCATATTCAGCATGCAGGTGAAATGAAAGCCATCAATGCTGTTGGTTGTGAGTGTGCCTTGTATTTGTATAATCCAGTTTATAAAATGTAAAATGAACAATGGATGGAAACATTGATGGGTAGCAGAATGACCCAGCAAATTCTTACCTCCTTCAAAGCTGTAATCAGTGGGACTACTCAAGGTTCTTCATGGGTACATGATCTGCAGGATGGGGCAGAAGTTTCCTCCCTGCTGTGATGCCAGGCCTGAAGTGTTCTTCATTTTTGCTGAGCAGTTTCCCAAGAATAATTCGCTGCTAATTCTATAATTTCTCCATTTTTATCCCTGCTACCTGTGAAGAGATCAATTTTCCCTGATGAAGTTAGGGGTATATTTTAGTGATGTTACTCCAGTTCAACTGCTTTAAATAATAGGGGGGAAGGTGTCAAAAAAAAAGATAAATTTAGTGCAGAGGCTTTCACTAGAAGCTTTAACTGCAGGTTAGAATTATACATGCTATGCAGAATTTCCTGCAACACTTCTCCTTTGGGCCACAATGCATTACAGCAGACGTATAATGAAGCTGCTATAAAATCCGTGGTAATTAAGGGGGATTTGACAGTAATTGCAACAGTGAATCAACTTAATTATTACCTGCTTCAAAGAGAGCTAACCTGATGTTATAATCTAACCTTTCCTACTTCTAAAATGAGAGATTAAACAAGTATATGTAGCATTTAAGAATTAAATCTGGTGAGGTAGAATTGGATTAATGTACTTTTCGTATACATTTTATATGTATGGGGGTGTGTGGGGGGTACAAAGCAGGGAAATGAGCAGCACCATAAGCTGCAGGTTTGCTGGCTGTGTGCATTCATAACAAACAGAACCCAGGCTGCATCTGGGGCACACCAGCTTCTCCATCAGTTGGGGACCTATAGAGAGACCCTTGCCATAAAAGGCTATGACACACACAAGCCTAGTTCCTGGAACAGCCTTGTAAAGGGGATGTGATGGATGCTTTGTCTTTCTGGGGTTCATTTGAAACAAGCTGAAAAGCATGTAGGCTAGGCTGTAAAGCTGCAGAAGGGAGAAGGTGCTTGAGGGCTTCATGGCCCTGGTGTGCAGAACCCTCATGACCCCTTAACAATGTGTTGGAGGTGCCCGTGTTACACAGCACAGAGATTCTCCTTTGTCCAGCATGGGTTTCCTGGGTTTCAGTGCCATGTGACTTGCTCTTCAACTAAAAAGAAGCTCTTTGTGATGTCTTCCAATGGCTTTAAGACTGGGACCTGGGCTGGAGAGCTCCATGGATTTCAGAGCAGCAGGGTCCAAACCTCCAGGTGGTTTCTTATCCTGCCTTCAACACCAGGAGAAAGTACCTAACAAAACATTGGTCTAATCAATTCCACCAAGACAATCTAACTCTTTCACCTCTTGCACCAGGTGTACTCAACCCCATGTCACTCAGGGTCTACCAGCTGAGCCCACAAGTGCAAGGATCCCATTTTCCTGTGTTGTCAGAGCTTTTGAGATGTGTTACCTGAGAGCAGGGGGTGTCAGAAGGTCCCTGATCCAAACCCTTCTCAAAACTCTTCCCTGGTGTTGTCCCTGGCTGGTACCTGCAGCACCATGTCTCCAGCAGGTGCTGTCAGCAGTAGTGCTCTGGAAGAGAAGAGGTGCAACAATAAAGCACTAGCTTTGAAAAACAAGAGAAGGGGGTGTTACCATCATCACCATCATGAAATCTCACCACAGCAACTTCCATGTGAAGCTCATCAGCAAAGCTGACAAAATCAGCTTCAACTCTGCTCTGAGGAGAGGTTTGACCATCCAAGAGAGTCACTGAGGGACTGACTCCTGCCTGCCCTTCAAATAAATTTGCCAATGTTTACCTCTACTTGTTATCTTGTGAAACAATAAATTAGACAGACATCTTGCTTGTTTGTTCCTCTTCTGGCCCATAACGTGCCACTATTAATAACTAATTTTTCTCAGTTTTCTGGGAGTTATCAAGCTGCCAACCCTGAACAGACAAAGAGGTTAAAGATGTCACCTGCCATGGGTCTGAAATTGCATTGAGCCAAACCCATCTCATCTCTAGGACACACACTCTTAGAAGATTACAGCTGTTGAATCTGCCTTAAAGGAAACTTGAAAGCCCCCCAGGCTTGAATAGTCTTGTACAGTAAAAATGGTAGAAAAAGCCAATTCAGCTTGGCAGGAATAAAAAAGTCTCCTTCTATTGCTGGCCTTGTGATTGGAAATGAAGAATAAACTCCTAGCTTTCAGGGGAGAGCAGGTTGGGGTTTCTATTTCAGTGTACACAACTTAATCTCTTCATTCAGTAATAACACTGGTGATCTGTGGAAGCCTCAAGGTCCTCAGCAGCTCATCCTGGGACAGGTGCCCAAAAGCATCACACCTGTATCTGGTACTGAGGCTTTTAGTTGAGATGCCCCTTCCTGAAGCCATAGAGAGAGCCTCTTCTACACCTATTATCTAGTAATAGATAAGACACTTGAGGCTCAGCTTCTTTCATACCAAACACTCCTGACCTGCCCTCCATCATACATTTCTCTCATTCCTAGTGAGAGGGCCCTTTGCAAAGTCAGGAACAATCTACTCCTGGGAGGAGAAACCCATGAACCTGCTGCTCATGATCATCAGCTGCCTCCAGCTTCTTTCTCAGCCTGACAACATGAGGAGGAATATTTACTAAGTTTGTAATGGGGAAGATCTAAACTCTAGATAAGAAGGAATTGCACAAGAATGAGCAACAAAAAAGTCTGTTAAACAATCTTTGTTTTTCCAAGATCTCAGTAACAACAAATCCATTTGTCTGTCTCACCAGTGGAGCATTTTTGTGGGAGATCCCTATTTATCTGATTTATTAGAAATGCTCCATTGAGACACGAAGCATTTTCCTAATAAACCTAGAGGTTAGCACTATTGTTTTCAGTACAGCTGACCCTTGGATTTGCTGTAAAACCAGAATCATTAGAAATGCTCCATTGGTTATATTGGAGCATTTCTAATGAATCAGAGGGTCAGCTCTATTGAAATAATGTAAAATATCTAGATTCATGAGGAAAAACTCCATTGAAATGCACGGAGCGTTTCTAATAAATCCAGATTTTAGTGGAGCTCAACCCTGAATCCATTAAAACGTTATGAAAAAATAGTTACTGAGCATGCACCTTAAGTACTTTTTTCCTGTGCTAATCTCTCATTTATTTTAAAATGCGTTGTAAAAATAGCAAAAGGCATCAGTGAAAATTTGTTATTTAAAGGCTGCCATTTCCTCTACTTAGAGAAGAGCAGAGAGCCACTGGTGCCACCAGAGAGACAGCCCCTGGTACCTCACACTGTGCTCGGGCAGCTCCAGGAAAGAGGACACATGCCCAGAGCCCTGAGCATCTCACACCACCCCTGGATTTACCAGAGTCTCCCCCACTTTAGGCACATCCCAACCAGGAGTGAGTGTTGGGAGAGGTTCAGAGCTTCCAGCTACAACTGTCTGGAGAGGAGCTGTTTGCTGAGAGCTCTCAGGTACCTCAATGTGGGGCTCCACTGCAGGAGGGATCGTGGTTTTCTCCACAGCCACTGAAGAGAGATGGGAGCAATGCTGGTGTCAATCCTCAGGGCAAAGCTTCCTGGGTGCCCTCATCAGAGCCCCTTGTTCAGGCTCTTGGGAGGATGTCTCCACATCAGGTGAGCCTTCTTAGCAGGAGGAGATCCCATCAGGAACAGGAATCAGGTGTGCACTGATGAACTTGTGGTGATCCAATCCAGGAGGAGTCAATGCCTACATGTGAAATGCAAAATAAAAGCCTTGGTAAGCTGAGACAAAGCCTCTGTTAGAGAGGAAAGGCCAATGAGGTAATGTCAGTGACTCGAGATTTGGTTAGAATGTTCTGTATTTATGGAGTGTATTCTGTACTCTCCAGACACTTCCCCGTGGTCCAAATGCCCAACACAAACCAGTCCCTGCATCTGGATCCCCTGTTCTCTCCGTGTGAACTGCAAACCCTTGGCTAAGAGCCAGTTAGTCTCAGCTTGAGCAATATTTGAGCTCTTCCCTGTGCTCCCCAACAGCTCCCAGAAATCTGCTGACCATTTCCTCTGAAACCCTGCAAATAAAACACGCTGCAGTGGTGACACATCCACAAACCCAGAAACTCCACTTTAGAAGTGATTGGTGTGTCTGAGTGGGTCTCTTTAGTTTTTTCTTATCAAGTCGGATGATTTTACCCAGCACTGAAAACCGAGCAAGTCAAACAAAAGGAATTTTACCTATGGGATGCTCCTTGTCTGCCTGGTGCTTGAATATTGGCTCTAGCCTGGGTGTGGGAAGATGCTGAACCTGTTCACTGGAGTTACTGGGAGGACTGGGGGGGTGTGACCACTATTGCTATCTCTACACAAGCAGAGGACAACGAGCCAGCACAGGTGTCCTCTAAATGATAAGCAAGTTGTTCTTCAGCAAAAATTGGAGGTGAGGGAGGGAGCCTGCTTGGGCTGGGGGGTTATAACCAACCCAGCAATGGGATTTCAAGGCTTTTCCTACCCCAGAGGCAGCAGCAGCCTCCTCCCCTACCCCCTGAAATGAGATCCAGCAGTTTATCATGTCAAGCCCTGCTGCTGAGCTGCTGTGTCTGGGGCCTCTGGCTGTCAGAGGCAGGATTTCATCCCGGGCTCCCTAAGGCCACATAGAAAGCCTCAAATGTTCATTTACGTTTCTTATTGTCTGGCCAAACCTCTGTGTGCTTAAAAAATATCCAGAAGTTTAAAGGCTAATCCTTGTATTATTTTAAAAAGTGTTTTTAAAAGTTAAATGTATTTAATATTATAAAAAGCAATGCCTTTGTTAACTCTTAGTTATTCTATATAAACTGTTTATATATGAAATGTTTCCTTCTGTGACAGCAACTCCTGAGATCAATCTCTCTCATTACAGCTTTGCAAAGCAGCTTCATTAAAGATAAATATCACTGCAAAAGTCTAATTAATAGAGATATCTGTAAAGATGTATGTGCAAAGATGTGTAGCACACGAGTATTTATATATAAGGGAATTTGTACCTTGGTTTCTCAGAATTTACCTATTTTTGAGCATATATATGTCATAAACAGGATTATAGAAATATATTTCTAGTATAGAAATATATTATTATAGAATAATATCTTCTAGAAATACTGTTTATGGTATATATGTGCTCAAAAATATGTAAAGTCTGTATTTCTATAATACAGCTATATACTCTATACTGTTATATACTGTATAATACTATTAATATTTCTATATACACACTTACATATATGTCTATATACAGCTGGGCACACGTGTTTGTAACACGTATAGATTTCTATATGTGCAATGTCTCTGTGTCTAACTTCATCTGCTGCTCAGAATTTATTCCAGCTCTCCACACGAGCTCTTTTCAACCCTGCTAATTGTTCCAGCACCCAAATCATTGATGATAACTCTTTCAGGGATTGTCATGTTGTCTATAAATATTTAGCGACCGGATCGTATTTGCCAATGGTTTTTGCTGTATTACAGATGAAAAGGTAGCATCTGCTGAAATTAAAAGTGGCCACCTTTTCTTTGCAGCTTAATTAAATGCCAAAATTTATCTACATTAACAACAAAGTGCTGAAATTTATTGATCAATTCGCATGATATAAGTTGACAAATGGCCCGAGCCATTTCCATAATTTTCTACACGTGTTAAAATTTGTCATGAAAAAAAAAAAAAAGGAAAAAAGCCACTCTATTAAGATGAGCTGGGAACTGAAAGGGGGGTTTGTAGCTGGGGTGGGTGCCCCGGGGCACTGAGCTGTGTGTGCAGAGCCCTGGCCAGCCCAGCCTGCTCCAGCTCTGTACAGATGGGCCTTTGACAGTCCTACAGCTGTTCTCCTAATTGTCCATTAAGTGTTCTATTGATTCCCTCATTCCAAGTCCATGTCTTTCAGCGCGGGCTAGCGTGTGAAGTGGCAGACACATTCCTCCTGGAGTGACAGAGCTGCTTGAAACCTAAAAATGTGGGCTGCCAGTTTCAATTGAGGAGCCTGCTTCCAAAGGGGGGGGGGCTTTGCTTAAAGGAGCTTTGTGAGAGCCGCTCGCCTTTGAGTTTCTAAACTTTGGGCGTCAATCAATTAAAGCAGCAGCAGCAGCAGAAGTTTTAATTCCTTGTTAAGCAGTTTGGATTGTGGCTGGCTGGCAAAGAGCTGCCCGAGGAAGCCGGGTGGTGATAATAAGGATTAGATGGTGTAGAGCTGTACAGTGATTTTTTTTTTCCCCTCAGACCCCTCTGACACGTGTAATGATATTCTCATTTGACTTGCAAGTTCACTTTTAGCCTTTTTTTAAAGGCAGATCATCTGCAATTCCAGATTATGCCAGTCAGGAGCCTGGTTAAAATCATCTGCCTTTAATCTGAAGAGTGAGAGATAAGATGCATATCTGTTGCAAGGACCATAAATCTTCAAAGAAACAAATAGCCAGAGATAAAACTGTAAAAGTTATTTAGTTCTCTCCTGAAAGAGGTTTATTAATCTAAAATTTCCAGTCCATTGTGTCATGATTTGGTTATCACACTGTATCTCATTTCTGGCAATTGTCTAAGCCTTGTGTATCGAGCACAGAGATGAGAGCCTCAGAGCTTTAAACTTGATCAGTTGTATTCAGATAGATCACTACAGCTGGGGGGGGGGGGAAATAAAAATTGGAATATAAAAAATAGCCAGCTGAGCAGAGATTTGGGCTGGGCGTGAATTTTTATTCACAAGGTTCCCTCTTATTTTGCTGAGATGTGGGTAAAGTTATTTTATTGTTAAATTTCAACGGCATTCTAATTTTTTTTTTTTGTTCTTTTTAAAGAACACAAACTGTTTGTAGACTCACTGCCTGGGAAGCATCCACAGCAGTTGTGCCCAAAATGAGCTTTTCCTACCTGCCAGCAGCTCTCTCTGCCTTTATCTTTTCCTTTTTAAAAACCCCCATCATTTAAATGAGACATGAAACTGTTTCCGATAAAGCTTAAAACCAGGAGAATTATTTCTCTTGGAGAGGATTTTTATCCTTTACCCTTAATGAAAAACCACTCTCCTGTGAATGTTTAAGATCTGCTTATTCTTTAATCACCCCTGCTGAGAGGGTTGCCCAGGTTGGTTGTTGCAGCACCTCTGTGGGGTTGGGTTTTGGGTGACCTTTACCTCCGGCCCCTACCAGCCACATCCACCAACGTGGAGACTAACAGATGACTTGGACCCATCAATCAAATTAGTTACAGCCTTTTAATTTAAACAAGGAGCTGCCTGATTTGAACAGAAGTAGATTTTTTATTTTTTAAAAAAAACCCTTAACCTATTTGTCTTTGGGATATCAAATTTACAAGTGTCTGCAATGTTTAATCCTAAGAAGTAAATGTATTAATGTAGTGGGGATCCCAAGAACATAAATACAATTTTTACTTGTGTACCAAAGGTAAACAAAGAAAAAAGGGGGGGAAAAGGAAAAAAAAGAAAAAAAAAGAAAAATAAAATATATAGCATGTAAGGGGAGGCATGTGACATTTTCTAACCAGATTTTCTTCCCCTATTCCATAAAGAAGAATATGTGTCAAATTAAAGAAGTTGGGTAGGATATGTTACAAGGTGTCTTTTCTCTTTTTAGGAATGTAAATTTAGGGTTTGGGGCCAAGCACTAAAAGCCCCTCACACCAAACCACCCATTTGTTTTTGCCATCAAAAGAGGAAACTGAAGAGTCTCTTTAATATCAACCCCCATCTATTTCCTACCTGCAAAACATTCTGTAAATCTCCTTTGATTCCAGTGCTTCCAATTACCCCCTTAGCCAGTTTTTTAAAAAGATTTTTAGAAGCTTTCAAGTGTAGACTTTTGTCTTGTTGAATGAACTTCAGCTCCACTAAATTTTAAGTAAATTTGTGATGACTGAGCAATATACATTGGCTGAGCTGGAATCCAATAACCCACAGGACAAATTAATTTTCAACAAAAAGGGCAGAAACCTCAAGTGCCATGAGTATATGGAATCTCAGTCTATCTCTCTGGAGCCATTTTTGCAAATCACTACAGCTATTCATAATCTAAATCAGTCTCCTTTAGCAGCAGAAAGATCTTTTTTCATGACAAAACAGAAGATGACATTCATTAGTGCCTAACTTGCATAAGCTACCTTAAATTTATTGGTGCTCTTATACTTATCTGGGTAAGAATTCCTTTGTCTACAGCTATAGGAAAATTCCGGATGTACTACTTAAAAATATAAATTGTCACTTTTATCAGAACTTTTGGCAGTTTACTTTATTTTAGAAGTAAAACTGGTGGTTAAGGTTTTAAGACTTCCAATGGGCGTTGTTTCAATCATGGTTAATATGCACCCAGGATAGCAATACCAATATAAGGGAGCAGTTGTACAAAAACCCAGAGAACTGGCTCTGCCTGGAGCACCAGGTGATAACTTTTCCCTGTGTTAAGTACAACTTATGGTATTATGGAAGAATCCTCTGATCTAGGTGTGGATTTAGGGTGGAAAGTCAAACCTTTGGCTGGTGTAGGTGGTGGATCACTACAGGATTGGCTGGAGAGTGTCTCCTTCTTCTCACCTGATGGACCATTTCTTACATGGAAGGTCTACCAGCAAATCCAGCTGCAAATAACATATATCCTAGAGAAACTGCCAATAACACACATCCTAGAGAAACTGCCAATAACACACATCCTAGAGAAACTGCAGAGTCTGATTATCGTCAAAATGCACGTTAAAGTCAGTATATAGGAAATAAAATAGAAATGGATCTGCTTGAGTGTGATGCAAGTGAATCCTGGTCTTCATCCACCTGTTTTATAAACTCCATTTCCAGCCTTGGGTACAGGCTGTTAATTCTTAAATGCCTCTAGCTTGCTGTCTCCTACTTGGGATGCAACTGCAGGAAGTCTTGTGACCTAAAGATTGACATACATGTCACTTGTACAAGTTGCTCTTTATTTTTTCAGGCAGAAAAAAAAGTGGAATAAGCATCTGTGGCAGTGTTTGTTAAAGGCTGGATAAAGCTACATGATCACAGGGTTGTTCTAGCCTCAAAACACAGGAACTGGTGCTTGCTTCCAATTACAGTTTCTTGTGTAGGGTGAAAGTGGGCAGGGATGTTTGAATGGCAAACAATAGATGTAAAATAAAGAGAATGTTAGTGGCTATGTCTGTTCTTTCTTTCTGGGTGGAGTGACTTCTTGTGGAAGGTCCCATATGGACAACAGATGATGGTAAATCCACCAGATGTTTAGACTTCGGAAGGTGATTCTGTGATCTCAGTCACAACTGCTGTTACAGAGCTCCAATGAGGAAGATTCAAGTGACCCAAGATTTGCTGTGTAGCTCAAAATGCTTTCTGGATTCTGTTTCTAGTTCTCAATTTCCATTGCTGAGAACATCCCTGAAAAGTAACTCCCAAACTCTTTCTAGCCCAAGACAACAGGAGAAACGGTTCTCAAAGTGTTGCTGAGGCTGCTCTGACTCTGCTAAAAGAAAAATATCAAATTACTTATGAAAGACTCCTACCAGGAGCATAGTATCTACTCTATTTGTTCAGCAGGCACTGGTTGGGTGTCAGATGTTCAGATTCAGGGCTGGAAAATGTCACAGAGATTTCATGGTGTAGATGGGATCATTTTTATGAACTACTTTGCACATTTTTTTCCCCCAAATTTGAATAAAAGTCCAGGTGAGCTCTTATTTTGGGCCATCTTTCTTTGGAGCTGTGTAATTCTTGTTTTATCACCTCCATGCTATTCCTGGCTCTGCCTCAGTGGATGACCTTGGCCAGTCATTTCCCTTCTGTAAAGTGGCAATTGGGCTATTTACTCCCTTCCCATAGGTGCTGGGAAGCTTAATTAATACCTGCTTGGAGGCCCTCAAAAGGTGCTAAAGTGTTACTATAGACTAAAAACAATCTTTGTAGCTCTAAACATAGAAGAGAAAAGGGTCTCTTAACTAGCTGTCAGTTTGGAAGGTGCTGTGTAGTGAGTATCTAATGTTGTGCCTCTGTTCCTGAAAGCAGAGACCTTCCTGCAGTGACCCTTCTGCATGATTCTCATTGCTGTAAAACACTTTTCCCATCCAAGCTCCAAAATCTACCAAATAATTCTCCTCCAGCCTCTTTTCTTCAGGAAAAGAGGAGCACACTTGCAATGGAAGAGGAACATTATGGGAAGAAACACAACGTGCCTCATGAGAGGTGAAGGAGGAGCAGAAATCCCATTGCAGGAGCTCCCATGGTGCTCCTTGACTGTGCAACCTGCAGCTTTTTATCAAGCTGTGATTTATGAATCATGGATGGCTACACAGAGATGGCTCAGTGCAGTTGGCTATGCTTGGTGCTTCCCTCACCTGAAGAATGTGGGTGACACTCATGGTTAGCCATGAGGAGCTGCCAAGCACCCTCTGATATATAGCCCAGAGATTGCAGCTCACGGAACATGTAAGAAGAACAAAATCCAGTTCTTGGCCTCCAGGCATCACCACGTATCTCAAACCAACCTTCCATCCTTTGATTTGAGAGCAGAACAAAATGGCTCAATTATAAAGTATTATTATATAAAAGATCCATAGGTGGATCTTTTTAAAAGTGAGCCTGACTTCACTTCAGCTCTGCCTCTTTCTGAGGAAACCTCTGCTGTAATCTGGCAATCTTCTCAGGATGCTCCTGAGGGGCTAGCATAACATGAGAAGGAAATTCACTCTCTGGGTTTGCAGCTTGAGCTGATGGTATTGAAATGAAGGTGGGATTTGTTTAAACCTCTTCTGGAGTGGAAGAGCCACTTCCAGCTGCTGCCATATCCCAGCACGGAGTGGCAGTGGGGAGGGAGATGGAGTTGAGGTGCAGGCATGATGAGATGATCCATGACCTCCTCAAGAATAGAGAAGTCCTGGAAAACTGAAGTTAGAGTGATCCAAATTGTCCTCTTCAAGTCACGTAAGAATCATATGGTTTAGGGAAAATAATTAAAGAAAGCTCTAGGAATGGAGGTGAGACTCTGTTGTGGCCATAGAGCCACCAAGACTGCCAAGCACAGCCCCAGATAGATGAATGCTGGAGGATCCTGGCTTTTGGCCACCACTCGTGCTTGCCACGGAATTATTCCAGCCTTTAGACAACTGAGGAGCCCACACTGCCCACCCACTCTCTTCTTCCAAAAAGATTTGGGGAAGTGACTGGAAACATTAGTTAAAAATTTAACAAAAGCATTAATAAAGAAATTAAAAATTAATCAAAGCATTAATAAAGTTGTTTCATCTCCAACAGTTATGTTAACCTACAACAGAGCTCAAGTATTGCCCAAACATGAAATACTTCAACGACTGCAGTAGGAAAGGAAGGATTTAGCTCAGGTAGATAGACATAGTCCAGGAAAGCACTGAGCTAACTTTGTCATGGGTGTTACCAACCCAAGCTACTGAGCCTTCAGAATCAAGAGACTGACTACTATGAACAAATTAAACCCAAATAAACAAGCCAACCACCACCCACACCAAAATCAAGGCATGAAAATTCAATGCCTAGGTCCCTCCATGCTGCATCTCACTGGAATTACACATGAGCAACCACAGCTTAGCTCTGGGCTTGGCTGAATCTTGTCAGCTTGAAATAAAAATAAAGCCTTTATAATAACAAATTGCCAACTGGTCGTTTTCCTAAGCCTGGAGTAAACACCAAAAAAAAAAACAGAGATAATACCCAGCTACATATAGAGAGAAAGGTTTTGGCAGGAATTATTGGGTGTGACCCAGTCTGGGTGTTACCTGTGCATACTTTTAATTTATTTTTTTTTAACACCACCATGTCAGAGCATCTAGAACTTGCCATTAGTTGTCAAATAAACCCGTGCAGAGAGAGGAGCTTTTGCAGAAGGATAAATAATCCTTTTACCTGGTGACCATCTCCTTCCACTTCACAAGCTGTGGATGAGGGGTCTGATTAAACATGATACAAAAAGAGCTTGCAAGTAGCACTGTTTACTAACATTTCAATTTCTATGCCTCATTTATTAGACTCAGAATAAAAAGGTTAGAGGGGTGTTTGGGATTGTCTTTAACCTTGATGATATTTCCACTGAAGCAGCATAATGGCTCTTAATTGCTTAAGTGAAGAGAACATGTTGACATGTCCTTCCCTGTGCTTAAAGCCCTGTGCCTAAACCATTATGCTAATTCAAGCATTATATACACCAAAGTATTTATGGGACTGACACAAGTGATGTTGCAGGTAAAGGGCTGTGAAATGGTCTGTAAACAGAGAGAATTGATTCGGGGCCCAAAGCGATGCTGTTAAAGTCACAGACATTGAGCAGCCAGCCCTACAATTTCTCTGCCGATTGTCACCCTGGGTCGGGCAGTGTCAGCAGGTGCCATTAGAGATCAGATGGGTGGCTTGCATCACATGCAAACCAACCACAGAAACGCAAATTAACCTGGAAGCAACACGGATTTGACTCTACTTTTTTTTCCCCCCTCCCCTTTGCAGCAGTTTTGGTCACAGAATACTCGGTTGTAACATTTGCTGAACATTTAGGTGTTTAAAAAAAGAAAAGAGAGGGGAGAATATCAGCAGCACCACTGGTTATTGTGATTTTTCCAAGCACTGCTATCTGAAGGGATCACAAAGGATATATATGTGAAAAAAATCCCTGTACCAACAT
>VYZX01010469.1:25000-65000 GCA_013401335.1 Brachypteracias leptosomus
GGGGATAGAAATGAATGTTGCTGTGGGGTGAGTTCATGTTTGAGACCTGCTATTCCTCTGTCTTTCTGTACTTCTAGATGCCCAGCAAGGTGCCACAACACTTCACAAGCACAGAAGAAGCTACCCCTGGGAGGTGGCAATTGTAGCCAGCCAAAAGCAATGGAAATAAGGCACCACTGGTGTAACTGGCACTGCCAGGCTGTCTGCCAGCCTTAGATCTCAGAACACATTGCAGTAAGGGGAGACTGAGGCACTAAGAGGTTTTTTTGCAAGCTCTACAAGCTCACAGAGACCCAGGAATAATAATTTTAAAAAGGCTCTTCAAACTTTCAGCCATCTGTGCAGTGTTTCAGTGTAATTTGCCATTTTAAAAAATAATGGTGATCTTCCCTTGGAAGAGTTTTCACATCAACCTAGTTCTTCCTACCTTTCAAGCAGACTCAATATTTGGCAGGGAAGTGATCAAGGGTGTATGTTCTGGCATTCCCACAAAAGCCCATCTAAAGTTGGTTGAGTTACAAGCTTTTGGAAAAAAATAATCAGTCTAGAGAAGCTCAGGAGGCATTTAAATCTCTCTCAATTTCATGAAGATTCTGCTTATGCTGGGCATGGATCCAGCTTGGATGCTCCATGGATGCTACTCTGAAAGCTTCAGGTAGTGCCAGGTACAGAGACCAGGCTGGAAAACTCAACAGTGAAGAGATTGCCCCTCATGACCTCCAGGAGTTGACTTGTCTCTCTTCAACCAGACTGGCCACTGGGGGGGCAGAAGCTGCTTAATTTGCTGGCAGGGATGAATAAGAGATGGGTCATTAGAGACCATGGTTTGCTACAAGAAAAGGCTGGAGGAGGGTAAAATGGATCAAATCTGGGAATAACATGAGTCACCAAGGGCACAACTACCACATGCTAATGTCTCATGTGATCTGAGTCACTGCAACAAACTTTCCCCTAGATCTTGAACCAAGACCTGAGGTATCTGCCTTGTCATCTGTTTTTTGCAAGGAAATGTTCTGGAAAGTCAAATCACTCACATGTTGGTCCATGTGCATCCTGAGAGGTTCTATTACTGCATTTTCTTCTGTTGGTTTCATGTGGTGGACTTCAGGGTTTCATCTGCTGACCATCCATGTAGCCACCAGTAGGACACCACGTGCTGAACCTTCCAAGTTTGCTTCATTTTGTTTCCTTTGTAGGAAAAAACCTCGGGAAGCCTCTGCAAAGACAAAAACCTAAATGAATAAAACATTATTCAGGGTACATATTAAAGAATCCTGAAGAAAACAATTCCAAGTCACCTCCAGAGCAAGTTAAATCTCTGTATTGCCTCAGGCAGGGATCCTATGGAAAACTCACAAGGAGGGGAGGAGATCATGATAACAGGGATCAGTTAAGGCATAAGGGAGGCAAAGTAGCATCATCCAGAAACTTCAATGCACCTGGATTAATTGGGCAGAAGGCAACAAACAGCACTGGTCTTCAGGAGAACTACTCTGGACTCCTTGGTGCTTCCAGTTTGAAATGCAGCAAAGTCTTCCTGGAGTGCCCAAATGAGACAGCAGCAAATCTGGGGTGTAGCAGTAGGAAATGTGCCACCCCTTTCCCCTCCTCGAGTTGAAAGAAAAATATTTAAGCTACTGAAATAAAAATATGAGTGGTCATTAAAATTTGTGGAGTATGTATTTATTCCCCATAAAAAGTGTGAGCTGGAATTGGACATTGCAAGGCTGCTCCATAAAGAAAATTGCTTCTTCTCTTGGCACTCAGCAGTTTTCTTTGTGGAACTTTTTCATCACAGCTTTGAAGTGCAGTATTTCAAACACTCATTCCCCCCCAACACCCTCCAAGCAACTGAATGCTGACTGGGATTCATGCCCTAGCAGAAATTTGGAGCACTTCACTGTGGGGTAAAGAGCTTCAGACATCACCTGAGGGGCTTTAGGAGCAGCAGGGAGGGAGAACCTCAAAGGGGATCTGATAAATCAGAGTCTCCCAGACATCCAGGCCCATTTCTATCCAGAATACTCCATACAGAAGCAGCCAGTCCTCTAAATGCTCAGGGAAATAGAAATGCCTTCAGGTTTTAGACATTCTAGGCACCAAAATAAGGTGACAGAGGAATCACAATTGGATCCAGCTGCTTGGATCACAATTTTGGGTGCTACAAAAACACCTGAAGGATTCTCCCTGGTTTTTATTCCCACAGGACCTCACTAACTTCTGAAAATCTCCATCTTCTTCCCTTTCCCTCAGCTTCATCCTGGTACAAGGAATGAAAGAGGGTCCTTGTTAAGCCAGACACTGGTTTTCCCCTCCTCTCCTGCCTCTCCAGTTCTGGTAGCCCAAGGGATCTCTGCTCCTGTGGTTCCCCATCCTCTGCCTTCACTCTGAGTAGCTACATCTCTGTCTGAGGCTGACCACACCAGGGCCATTTATCTCGATCAGGTGGCTAATTTCCCTTGTCTGGTAGATCAGAAGTGCCAGTCGGGATCTCTGTGACACCCACATAAATCCAGATTAAAATGAATTTTAGGAGTAGAAGGAGCATTTGACCTGAAATCTTCAGGGGTTTCAGGTTTGTTGCCTAAATCACTGCATGGCTAATTTACATTGCAATATATGGGCTCTTGTTGTGTGGGTTTGTGTGTAGTTTGGGCAAATATTAATATTATTAAATATTATCATACTAACACTTGCTAGTATAAAAGGGATACTCCTCCAGATAACCCATTCACTGTGAAAGCTTGACAGTGGAAAGAGGAAAACCACAGGAATTGTTTTGTTGGGGTTTTTTTCTCATTTTATAACAGTGCAGCAACTCCAGCAACTGAGACAGGGCTGATGACCAGGGCTGCCAGCCTTTGTCATGTCCTTATGAACCCTGATGCAAGAAAATACCAGTAACTCCTGCAAAACCTGCAAAAAACCCCACTGACTATGCTTTGGCAGCTGCATGGTGCTTATCAAGCCTCAAGATTCTGAGCCCTGATTTTATTTGTTAAAATGCTCAATGTCCATTTTATAAATAAAACTCTGGAGTTCTCTGATGAGCTGAGGAAATAAATATCATTAACTTCTTAATAAGTGAAGAATTAACTGAAGAAGCAGCAATAGTGGAGGTCAGGTGTGGATCCATGGGCTTCAGTGAATGTGAATAAACAGATAGAGGTTGGCCAGCCCAGTTTGAATCTTGATGGCAGGCCACTGGTGATACCGTACCATCCAAGAAGCACTTGGTCTTGTCACCTCAAGCAATGTTTGAGCCCAACCAGGGCTGCTGGCCCCTCAGTTTGGTTTGAATCCACACTTTCTCACAATGGTAGAGTTCTGATTTTTGGTTTAATATGGTCCTGATCAGAGTAATTTGCAATGAGGAAGGAGCCAAAATCCTAAAATGAGAAGAGTTCGTTCTGATGGACCTTACTGGTAGCATTGTGTCCTACAATATCTTGAAGTCCATAGTTTCTATCTTTCTGCTTCCACTTCCCACTCAAGACTTAAGCTCCAGGTCTTTATTTAATCCTTCTTCTTAGTTTTATCCACTAACCATTAGGCCCTGCCAGCATGTAGCTAATTAGCCAGGTGATCACACTAAGCTTCTGGTTCCATTCTGATGACAGTGTAGCAAGAAGGATGATTTTAGAGAAGGTGGCAGAGGTGGGTGCAAAGTGGTGGGTTTCCAGGTTGAGGAATGCACTGGAAGTATGAAGAGACCTCTTCCTGCAAGGCAGAGGAAGGAATCTCAGTCTGGAAGATGTTTGAGTAGGTTGCACAAAGCCACCAAGAAAAAGAAGATCTAAGTTCTAGGCTGAGATACAGAAGAGCCCACCAGCTTTGAGCAGGCTCCAGATGAAGTTGTAATTAAAACACACTGAGAAGGTATTTTTCAGGTTTCTGTCTGAGGACTGGGCAGATGGACAGCCTAGAAGTCAAAAGTCACCATAGCTGAGTAAGTGGCCAGGCCCACAGTGCATGTCACTGCAGACAGGAGGGATTTCCATGTGCTGACTGACAACATCATCTCCTCTACTCAAGGAGAGCTGGTACCTAAAGATTTGCTTCAGCTAAAGGCTGCTAGTTTGGGTCCCTCTGCTTAGCTCCTCTCTTCCTCTCCACTTGCCATCCTCTGCATGGACCCAAAAGAGTCTAAGAGGAGGAACAGTATAACAAGGCAACAAGTCACTTGTCCATGGGAAGTTCTTAAAAAGGAAGGGAACAGCTCAGGGCTGGCATTAGAGCTGCTCTGGATGAATATTTAAGCACACACCCCTCCCTGCAGCCTGTCAGGCTGTCATCTGCAGCACTCTCCTCCATCCAAGCCCTCTTGAAAGCTTGCTGCTCCAGTGACACCTCCACTCCATCAGGGCAGCAGCTAGGCAGGATACCACCCTCAGGCTGAGGAGCTGGCCTTGGCTGAGGAGATGTCCTCTCCCTGCCTCTCAAAGTCAGTGCAGCCAAAGCAGAGCAGCTCACGAGCTAGGTGGAACAAACATGGCATGTGGGCAACCCTGGCAAGCTAAACATGAATCCAGCAAGAGGATGAGCCCCTGAGAGGTTGTTTGGGGTGGTCTGGAGGTGCTTACTCAGGCTTGGCAATATCTTGTCACGTCTTTTGCTCCTCTAGGTCCAAAGCACCATCTGCACTGAGTGACCCACCTTGTTATGAGTCCCAGTTTTGCTTGTGGCTCAGGCCATGCAATTCAAAACATGGATGTGCCACAACTGGAGAAGCCTCCCCCAGGTCTCTGGAGATCCCTGGCAGAAAGAAATGATGCTTGTGTAGAAGAGAGTCCCTCCTGTTCCACTCCTGGAACTGGATTCACTCAGAGGAATTTGACTGATCTCTTTCTTTTCTCCAGAAAGTCTATGAAAAACCTTGGTTAGATTCTGGAAGCCCTTTACTATGGACTCCTCAGGACTTTCCAAAGCATGGAGAACCACAGAATCATAGAATCTTAGAATGTTCTAGGCTGGAAGGGACCTCTAGAAAGAAAACCCAACAATGTTATTTTCTTGCTCTCAGCTCCTGATACAAAGGGTCTGCACAAGTGTCTGTGTGTGTGAAATCCACCAGCCTCAGCATGATGTAATTTAGGTATTTTGCTACAGCAAAATGGAACAGAATTACTTTTCCTATTATCTTCCCAAAGTTATTGAAGATGATATGAAATATATTCTCTAGGAAAAAAAAAATCAAGGTGTTTTTTTTTTTAAAATGCAATTTCTTTGGCAGTTTATTCATTCATTATTCCCTCACCCTCTTTCAGGTTGCAAAGGCTTTCCATTATGAAACATTCAGTGAAAAAAATGAACACACACAAAAAAAGTATACTACTTCTTTAAAATATATTGCAAGAATCCTCATTTCCAGATTTTTATTGCAGCACTAGCTGGTATTCTTGCATGCAGTTTTGTAATTTATTCTGAACATTCCACTTAAACCTTTTTTCAATAGCATGATTTTATTAGAGTCAGCTCACTGGACTTTCCCAAAAAGGTATTTAAGATCAAATAAAACCAGTGCTTGGAAAAATATCATTACAATATGAAAGCAGTTACAAAAACATTAGTACTGCAAAGTTTTATTTCAAATGGCTGAGCCTGCTGTACCCCAGGTTATTGCACTTCTACTTCCTCAGACACACTCACTGGAGAAATGGGGGAAACTGTCATCTTAGCACTTTTTACCTGTTTCTCACAAAAAGCACCCAATTTATAGGGAGGCAGCAATTTTTTTCAGCACCACCATTAATAAAAATAGCAACCTGGCCTTTGCTCCTGCATCCCAGGGTTCTGTGACTCCTGGTCTAGGCAGAGGGTTGTTCTTCTGGAGCCTTGGCAAGCGGGTGGCTCCACAGATTTGCAATCCCTGGAGTGAATGGGTTTGGGATGGGGATGCAGAGCTGCACCCATGGGACCTGTACCACCCAGTAACCACTATACTGGTTCCCACTGGGACTGCAGCAAAAGGCCAGTCCTGCAGTACTGGAGTACTGGCTGCTTTCTCTCCAGCACCACCAGTAGGATGAAGCCATGACCAGCCCTTGTTGCCCAAAGACCTGAGTTCAAACCTTCACCTCAGCAGACCCCCCAGCTGGAAGATGCTGCTGGACTTAAAAATCTCCTTCCAGCTTCACTGCCAGGCAAATATTTTCCATCTTCAGTTGTTACCTTCATCAGAAAGCAGGTGATTGACCTGGGGATCAAGCTGATCCTTGTTTGGTATTTTGGAATTTCATAGGATGTGTTTTAAAGTCTTTTGGAGAGTCTTGTTCTTGCCCTTTAAAAATTTTTGGTGGTCAATAGAAAAAAAAATCATAGAATCATAGGATGGTTTGTGTTGGAAGGGACCTCAAAGATCATCTAGTCCTTAACTAAATTAAAATCTAATTGAGATAAATGAAAAGGAATAAAATAATTATATAATAATTATATAATAATTATATTTAATAATAATAATAATAATAATAATAATAATAATAATAATAATAATAATAATAATAATAATAATAATTGCCGTATCACCAGATTGTGTGGCACAGTATTTTATTTTCTGCTCTCTGTATTTGAATGCAGATGCTCATATATTTCTTTTATGGGACAAATCTGAGGAGAAAGCAGCCATTTGAGTAGGATCCTATGTGCTCCCCTTTTTCCCCACCCTTTCTAGGCTATTTTTTCCCAAGCACCACATGCAGCAAAGCAGCATCAACACACTTAAGTTTGAAGATGAGGTGTTATGGGTGGACTTTTAAATCCCCTTTTAAAATTGCAAGTTACTGTTCATATTACTTTTCTAAGTAGAAATATGCTTAAAAAGTAAAGTCTTTATTGCTTCTTAAAAGGCGTAGTGCTCTGTGATAAATTCTCATATTTTGACTGTTAATATGTTTGAATGAAAATTATTTATACATTTTGGTGAGGTTGAATGGTTTTCATTTGATTGCTGCCTCTGGAAATGAAAGCAGAGTAGCAGGAAATTTACATGTCATGCTGTGATGTATATCCAGATTATGAGATGATTGTGCAGCAGATGAACACCAAGTAAAATCATTTGCATCAAACTGTGACAACTGCAATTCCTGACAAGGCCTCTTAGTTTTTTGGGCTATTATCATTGTACAAGAATATAATCTATTGACAGCAGGGCTGTTTAATACATTTAAAGGCAGGCAGTGGAAGAAATCTTAACTGTTTTCATTCACCACTGCACAAGGGTGCAGATCAAAAGTGAATTATATTTAAAAATATGCATGTATGATGATAAGATGCATGACATTCATCAACCTGTTTAGTCATGGTTAAGCTGCGATGGGGAAGATCCAATATTACTGCCATATGTGGTCTGAAATAGAGACGTGAGACTGGAAATTAGATTATTGCCCAGCAGAAGTGAATAAACAGGGGAAGACATTCTTTCTTCATCTTTCTTAACCTTTCTACTTGGATTAAATCCTGCCCTTTTGTACTTTTGTGCAAGTCTTGTGCCTTAACTTCAGCTGAGCATTGGAAATCTGCTGGGGTTTTATTCCCTTTTCTGTGGCAAAAAGCAGCCCTGTTTATTATTTTTTTTCTGCACTAAAAGAGAGTTGCCTTTGTAGGACCTCTGATAGCACCCAGCTTTGGGTCAGGATCAGAATAAATGTGGATGTATTATGTTTCCTACAGCAGGTATGATTTTTTAAATCATTGGGCTAAATTAATTAAGGTGTTAAAAGCAAATTAAGGGACAAATCACCTAATTCTAAAAAAAATATATTTTGGTGCTCTTTACAAAGTGCTGCAACCCCCTCCAAGGTACCAGAGCAAGCAATATTTCACCTACTTGTCTTTTGGAGCATTTTAATGTGAAAAATACTGTTCAGCCAGTTCATCACAGCAATCATTGTGGACACAGCTCTGAGAGCACAGCTCCCTGGTAGCACTGGGCTCCAGCCTGGGCATTCAGCTGGTGGAACACCCGTGTTGGTGCAGTCTCCATGCAGACAAGACCTGCCACAGCAAAGGCTGAGAGCCCTGGGGCTGCTGAGCTGCACAAGAGAAGCCTCACAGGGGATCTGATCAATGCTGAGCAAGAGCTAAAGGGTGGGGGCAAGAGGCTGGGGCCAGACTCTTGTCAGGGGTGCCCAGGGACAGGCCAAGGGGCACCAAGTGGAACCCAGGAGGTTCCATGGGAGCAGGAGAAGCAAGTTGTTTGGGGTGAGGGTGTTGGAGCCTGGCCCAGGCTGCCCACAGAGGTTGTGGAGTCTCCTTGTCTGCGGAGATCCCAAACCCACCTGGGTGTGATCCTGGGCACCCTGCTCTGGGGGAGCTGCTGGAGCAGGGGGGTTGGATGAGATGATCTCCAGAGGTCCCTTCCAACCTTTGCCATTCTGTGATTCTGTGATGTGAGGAGGTTCAGCTCAACCACAACCCAACCAGTTCTGTGTGAGTAGAAGATCCAGTCCTGTGTACAAGCTGGCTGCTTTCAGAGGAGCTTGCTCAGAATTAGAAGTATGGTGCAGAAGCTCTTAAGCAATGTCAGCTCAGGACCATAAGCTGCATGGTAGTCCTTGTTTTGGACTTGATCAAAGGTGTTCATTTTACAATACAGGGAAGAATTTCAGCATATTTGTAATGTTATCAGCTCCAGCATCCATAAAGAGGATGGAACAATTAAAAAGTGCTGGTCTTTAAGAATTGCTTGGTTGCATTTTGCTTGCAGTCAGCAAGGCTGGCATTTTCCCCCTAAGGTCAAACCAGGCTCTCATGTGTGCAGGGCTACAGATGCTGGAGGTATTCCAGGAAAGCAAGAAAATCAGTATTTCTGAGATCCTCAGTAAAACTGCAGAAGCTGGCACCATGCACACAGGAATGGCAGGAGATGCAATGGCTGAATATACCACAAAACAAAGGGCTAAGACCTCCTGGATTCTTTTTTCCCTCCACTTTTGACTTGTGTGATGCAATGCCAGTCACCTGAGTTAACTTTTTGTTAGTCCCCTAATGATGAAAGGGGAAATCTGCAATATTTCTTACCTCCCACAGCTGTCAGCAGGGTTGATGGATGTTGACAAAGGCATTTCTGGTGTGGTGTGTGAGGAGTAGTTGCTCTCCAGCCACCTCAGTCCAGGTTCCCATTGGCAGTCCATTCCTGCCTTTGCTGTGGGATGTTGTAGGCTGTAAAAAATTATTAGAAATAAAGAGGTTTTAGCAGTTTTGCAGGGAAGTCAACAGTGATGCAAATGTAGTTTGAGCTTTAGACTGAGACAGAAAACCAGGATATGCTCCTGCACTGTGCAAAGCCCATTAAAATTAACACCAAACCCTCCAAATAGATGTAGAATTTCATCTTCTGCTAGGCAGTGTTTAGGATAATGGTAAAAAGGGGTGATTTTCCTATGTATATAATTCCTGCTTCAATAAAAGGGAAAAAAAAAATTGCCTGGCTACGACAAGGAAATTTTACCTGTGTTCATTTTGGTGGTAGAGAAAAACCTGTACAAATGGTTTAGGACAAAAGGTAGAGAATCCTTTCCATGCTTTATCAGACCTTTCCCTTTACCATCATCCTGAGAATGTTTTATCACCAGCAAATATATTTCCTTCCTGGCACCCAACTGCTATTTTTCCATTGTAGGTGCTCACCTTGTTTTGTTAGTGCTCAGGCAATATCAAGTTTTTCTTTCTAATACTGCAATATCTACAACAAGAAGCTTAAGAATGTTGGTCATTGCAAAATGTGAAAAGGTGTCACTGGAGTGCCCCAAGTCTTGTGGTTCCAGCATTCAGCCTGTGGTTCACTCAGGAGAAATTCATGGAATTTTATGACCCTTATGGATTCATCTGAGGCCAATTTGAACCCCATGGGTCAGGAAGATCACACAGAGAGCATGGAAAAGCTCCAGACTCAAAGCCAGACATTGAAGCAGCACTGAAGTTTCCCTGTCCCCTAATAAGCTACTAGTCCACTAATAAACTATTTATTTTTTTTATATTTATTAAGGGACTTATTAGTCCCCTAATAAGCTATTAGTCCACTTCTGGAGAAGAGGACACCCAAGCAGTCCCACCTTTTGGTGATACCATCATGCCCTTCATGAGGGCTGGTGGGAGCTAAACCCAGTGCTCTAGAAAGGTTCCATCTCCTGGATGGGGGGTTCTGCTTTATTCTGACATGGGAGAGGTTGCTGCTGCATTTGGTGCAGCAGCTCAACCCAAACCATTTGGGGGTCTTTTAAATGTCAGTGTCGAGCTAATATGAAATCAAACCTGGTTTTATTAGATCCTCCTGATCCACCAGAGGAAAGCTAGAGATTAAAAAGTTATCAGGTTTATGATGTCGTCCTTTTTGGAGCTGAGGAGCAGCTGTTGCTACAGAACAGCTCTGAGCATGATGAACATTTTGGGAGAAGGGGTAATTTTTAAATAAAAAAAAAGGAATGTAACTAGGCTGGAAGAAAATCTGGCCACTGACTTCATTTGACATGTGTAATAGACTGTGATAGTTTTTTGGGGGCTGCACGATGCAAAGTAAAACGAAGCTGGTAATAAGCAACTTGGCATTTATTCTTTATGTAGGAATATTTGTTCCTCAAAGTCAGACTATGTGGAATATTAGCATTTGAATAAATTATTCAGCACTTGCTAGAGAACGCAAGGGGGAAAAAATCTTTTCAGCATTATAACATGACAATCTACAGGGTAGCAGAAAAAGAAGGCTGTCATTTTTTCTTCAATTACAAAAGGCAAATATTTATTATTTATAAGTATTCGCCTTGTATAGGCTTAAATGTTATTTATGAACCTGTTGCATAGTGATTTTCAATGTAACTCATTATTTTTAGCCTTAGGGTGTTGTAAAGGAGCATGGATATATTTAATGACACTCTGCTAGTCAGCGCAATTACACTGTAATCATTATGTAAAATGTGCTATTAATTAAACCAATTTCTAGTTAGAACATTCTCTTCTGCAGGGCTTAATCTTAATCTCTGGCAATCTTTCTCTCTGTTTTTCACCCATTAATTATATGATTACTTTTAAAGGTACATATGATAAAAGATGTTTTTATTTTTCAGCTGAATCCGCTCAATTATTTGTATTTATCCAGCCATTTGCATGAATTATTGAGAAGGCTCCATTTGGCAAACAAAAGGGAAGAAAAAAGCAACATAAGATCAGGCACTTAGGTGGGAGTCAACAGTGGTTTGATGGTTGACAATTATTTCTGATATTCTTTTTAGAGGTTGTGTGGCCAAATTTAATTTCTGAAGCATCTTCTCTTTAGTCTTCTCCTAATTACCACACAGAAACTACACATATTTTTAAATGCAAATCTCCCTGTTTTCCCCCATTGGCCTGGCTCTTTATGTCAGGATTTTGTTAAAAGAAATGTAGTTATACTAAAACATTGCTCAGCCTTAACATGCTTGACATGAACCCCAACTGAATAATTATTATTATGGTATTTTTCACCTACAAAGTAATACTGTTAACAGTTCTAGTTAAAATAATTGCATCTAAATGTCTCCTCCACTTCAGAAAAGGCAAAAATCACCCAGTTTTTGAAGTCATCCTTGCTCTGCTCTGCAATGACCCCTTGTGGAAAAAAAGGCTTGAAAATAGGAGGGATGAGCTGTAAAGGCTCCATCTATTCCCTGGATGTGTAAGAGTAAAAGCAAAGCCTGATGGTCAAGAATTAGGGACTAATAAGCCTGGAAAGTGTTGGGTGCATTTTATCTGAGGTCCCAAGCTTCTGGGAGGTCTTCAATGCAGGGTCTACTGTCTTGGTCTCCTGCAGCCATCCAAGGGAGCTCCTCCTTGGTCCATGCAGCAGATGTGGGTGGACCACCACCACCTCACCATGCCTGTGAAACCATCTCTCCTGCTTAACCTCTGCAGTTGCTAAAGAACTCGTTAGGGGTGGTGTAAATCAGAAATACCTATCTCAGAAAACTCCACCACCCTCTGGATTTACACAGGGGGAAGTGGGGAAAATAGGGCCCTGAATGGTGTATACTCTTCCTCCTCTCATCCCACCCTGTGAAGGTTGTTACCTGCATCAGCAAGCAAGAAACAGATGGCCAAGAATCACATCATCATCAATCTAAAGCAGCCCCTGAATCCACCACGTGAGCCAGCAAACAGTTGTCACCCAGGAGAAGCTGAGGGGCCTGTTCCCAACTGGCATCCTCAGTATTCCAGCTTTAATTAAAGAACTAACAACCTCTGGGAACAGGGTTCCCCAGGCAGTTAATAAGGTTTAAAAGGTTGGGGCAGAGCCACTTGAGTATAAACTTATTTATCCCTGAGGGAATGAGGAGGATATTATAGAGTCCCTGAAATCTGCTTGCATTTTGCAAGAGAAAATCAAGGATAAAACAACTTTTTTGCAGCCTGATCTCCTCAGGTGACTGAATCTAAGGCACTACTTTGTGCTCCACCTGGGGACAATGGGAGTCTTCCCACCAACAGCCCCAGAACCCTTCATGACAGATCTGTAGGACTGTCCCAACTTCTTTTTAAAATGGGAGCCAAGTACCTGAACTGGAGTGATTTAATTTGCAGCAATATTCACTTAAGGGGATACACTGCACAGAAGGGAAGGGTGCAGTGGGAGCAGAGACCACTTTCTCTTGCTGGCTTGAAGGTAGGTCCTGACCTGTTCTGGTTGGATGTATAAACATCTCAGAAGGCTCATCAGCCAGGGTAAAGGTTCTTTTGTTTCCCCTCTCTGTTGTTTTATAAATAGCTTGTAACTGGGTTTCTCCCTGACCTTGCTGTGGTTCCTGGGGTAATTTTATTTAAAGATGAAGTGTCCTTGAATACTTTAAGTGCAAATATCAATTTCTTCAGCATTTGGTACGTGTGTCTCTTCTGCCCCCAACTATTTATTTCATGTACAAACCCATCAGTTGTAGATGATGCAAGGAAACCTCAGTTTTGGAAGTGTTTTGGAGTTACTGATGGTTGGTAGACAGCACATCATCCCTTCTGTGCAGTGTCACAGCATCCTGGTGGAAATTATGGTCAGGATTATGTCTGTCAGTTGGAAATATTAAATGAGGTTTCTACCTTTTTGAGTTTAAAAAATCCAAATGATCTGTCCTGTAGCCAAAAGCACAGAACGTGTAATGGGGGAGACAACTGGTAGGTATCTGGAGCACCTCATTTCACACCAGGTTCATCCAGCATGAAGGTTGTCGAGTCAAGGATCTGGTGTTTGCCAGCAAATCTCCTTGAGTCTGTGATAAGAGGAGCAAGGTCTCTGGGTGTTGCTCAAAAAAGGAATCCTTGCCCAGATGAATTCATGCTTCTCTTGCAGCTGCAAGGGAGAGAAGGAGGCAGACCCAATATACCTTGTTATAGCCACAAGCCAGTAGCACGCCCAGTAACAAAGACCCATGATGGAAGAGTAGGAATTGTGGCTTTAGGGCACAGCACATGCCCACTGCCCATCTCCCTGGCATAAACCTGCCCAGCTTCAGCCTCATCTCACCCACAGTAAATACATATATAAGTAGGAAAATGTGTAAGAATAATGTCTACATGTCCATCAGGTCGGTAGGAAAGGGATCACGAGATGAGGTCTCATTTGGGATCCCACTTTCCATGTCATCAAGCTTTACCCACCTGTGCTCAGGGTGCAAGAAACAGTTGGTGGAGCAGCCAAATTTCTTGACAATCCCCTTTTCCCCATTTTTAGCTGTATTTTGAGGCTGCTCCCTCCTGGATGAGCCCAGCCTCCTCCTGCAGGGAGCCCTGAGCCCCCTGATCTGGCAGCAGGTAGCTCGCAAAGAATCCCTGGCGAACAGTTCCCTGCAACTCTATTTTTAATATACATTGCTGACCCTAATGATGGTCTATTGAGATGAGGGCAAGGAATGTCTGATCAAGTGGAGATTAATTTTTGACTGTGCTGTCTGGAAATGCATGAAAATGCACTCCTTTTTCTATTTAGACTCACAGGATGCTTTGATTGATTGACTAGTTTACAAATGAAGGTGATAAAATTAGGTTGAAGACCACATACATTTCTTAAAATGAGTCTGGCTGGTCGTGGAGACAATGAGGTTTGGACAGATTGTATTGCTGGTTTAGGCAATCTTCTGAACATGTCAAGATTTATAGACCTGTACTGTAATGTTACAATTGCAGCTCACTGATATAGGTTTCTTTTCAAATTCTTTCCCATTTTATTTGAAAAAGGCCATTAGAGAGTTATAGACTATTGAAAAAGCTTTTTCTTTGCTAACCCTTAATAAACTCTTCCAAACAAGGACTAGTGCATTTTTGTATTAAATTTAGACCCAAATCTATAAACCATGTTCTCCCACGTTTGGATAATTTGATTATGATTATCTAAATGGAGTTATGGTTCATATTGGCTTGCAGCAGCATACATAGTAAATAAAAGGTAAGTTAAGGTTTGTACAAGATCTGTGGACACTGAGGATTTTTCACTCTTCGTTTGGATTCCTGGATTTGGGGACTGCTAAATGTATTTCCCTAGGTTGAGAAATTATCAAAATAAAATCCTCAGAATGCAGTGCTGAAATTAATGTTGCGTTGAGCTAGAAACAAATTGCTATTAACATTTCTTTATTCTTATTGTTGCATAAATACCCCCAGAAGCCTTGGGATTTTCTTAATAAAGCAGCCAAGGTTTACCAAACAAATGCAAACAGATGACGACGGGTTTCATGCAAAATTAAAACCCATGATGACATTAAAAATCATTACAAGAGAAGAGCAATAGATAAGATATCAAAGCTCTTTATGAATTAATAATAAATTCTATTTTATACATTTTGCCGTCAGACTAATGTTATCCAAGAACTTTGTCAGGGGTGTCCTAGAGAGGGGGCCTGGGTTCATTTAAATTGGGAGCTCCCTGATTTTGTTCTGCTGCCTTCTACACCTGAAAAACCACCAAAATGTGATGTTTTTATATGTGTTTCAGAGCTGGGAAGACAGGATCAAGGTTCATCCAAGCAGCCAGCTCTATATGGCTCTCAGGAAATCAATCAATATCCTAAATACAGAGCTCAGTGGGTCATGTCTTGCTGAGGAGAGGGGTGAGGATGCCCTGACACAGGACAAGACCATCTCCCTTCCCTGGCCTGGAGTGGAGGAGTGGACTGTAAAGCTTTGGGAGCAGCAGAGGCATTTTAGGGGTGGGGAAATGCTGGATGCCACCAGGACCCATTAGGCAGATGAAAGAGGCTGCTCTAATGAAAGCCCCGTGGGAGCATTTCCACCTCCCTCAGAAGCTCAGAGGTGGGAGGACCAAGCCTGCCTGGGCAGCCTGTGAGCCTCTCTCATTCTCTGGGCTGCAAAAATACATCCTTTGTTGGGGTACAGCATCAAAACCCGAGTCCAGCTGCCCCAGGGGCAGGTTTCTTCCTCACCCAGCAGTACCAAGCTTTGGCAGAGCTCCTCATTCCACCACCTCCCCAGGACCTGCTGGGCCATGAGGCAGGATTTTCACTTAATTGACCTGTGCCTTCAGGGGAGATTTGCCTTTGCCCAGCCCAAGCACAGCATCCCTTCCTTCAGAGTTCATCCTCAAAACCCAAACACTGATGGGGAGTTTGGAAGGAGATGAGGATCACAACTGAGAGTAAAGAAGGTAAATGAGGGTAAAGATGGGGCTGCTCCTCTGTGGGAGGTTCACAGCTGGGAGAACATGGTTTCTCTGACCAGGAGGGGTAAGGTTTTGATTCTCAGTTATCAAGTGAAGGGGAGGAGTGGCCAGAGATGTGCCTGGGAAGTTCACAACACCAAAACATCTCTAACACTGGGATGTTGACAGCAGCTGGTTCATGAGCTGCTGCTTCTAGAACTCATCCCAAGCTTGCATCCAACCCTTCCCAGCTCCTAGGATGCTGCTCTGCAGTTTCTATCTCAAACAGTTGGTGTGTGGTTGCTCTTACTCTGCTGTCTCCAGATTTTAAAAGCAATTTGATATGACAAGAAAACAATAAATATGTTGTCTGAAATCAGCTGGCTACTGAGGAGTCAGTGTGTGGGTTCTTTTTCTGCAAACAACGTAGATAAAGGTTGTTGGAAGAGGGGATCTTGGAGGTGGGTGGATGGACCATGCTCTGAGCTTTTCATTCTGCTGCAGATGGTCCATGGGGATTTTTAATATAATGAAAACTCCATATATTGAGGGAAAAACAGCATTAAGCAATAGAAACTCCAAACCTAATGCCAAATTTCTGATCACAGATGAGCCAATTTTCAGTTCTTTGCTTCTGATGCATAAAAAATAGCTCGCCTATTACAAACATACCATGAAAGCAGAAGAAAAGGAAAGCTGGCAAATCAGAAAGGACCTTGACATTCCTGGCTTAAAGAGGATTCCTTCACTCCATCTATTCTCATGCACTAAAAGCAGGTTTACTCTCCTCCCCACCCACCCTAAAACACGCGACTCCTGTAATAGTTCTAAATGTTTCCTGGAAATGTGAAATCCCCAAGCAGAGGTATTTAAAGGTTTAGATATGTTTGCAATACAGCTATTTTTCAGTCCTCCCAGCCAGCCAATCCAGGGAGCTGTTAGTCTACAAGTGTCTGCCATCTTTCTGGGATTGTCAGTGGGAATAGACTGATGGATCACTTCCCTGTGTCACTGCTCTGGACTGGTGACAATCAGGGAAATGATTGTGTCTGCCTCTACACATATCTGTAATTGATTGCCTAAACCCTAAGACTCTCTTCCCCAGTTGATATGATGGAACATTGGACTGAAATCACTCTCGATGAGGAGGAGTCAGGACCATTTGTTATTTACTCCTTTCCTCGCTCCTTTCTTCTCCCCTGCTTGAATTGTCCCCCAAGAACACATTATGGTAATCAGACAGAATGTATGTATAGGAATCAATCAAAGGGGAAGGCGTCACAAGAGTTATGACATTACAAAGTCTGTTTGTAACTTTTGATTTATGGAAGATTTCCTGGTTTATAAATTGAGAGTGAGGCATGTTGGGATGGCTTAACCCTTGAACTCCTTGGTGGAGATGAAAAAGGAGAATTAATACAGCATGGGCAGAGCCCTTACTCATCATCACTTGATTATAAAATGGTATTTTCTTTGTATTTCCAGCTTGTAAATGTTTTTGTATGAAAGAAAGATGCTTTGCAGGAAAACAAATAAATACACATCCTGCCAGAGGACTTTATAACTGAAGGCTACAAGCCTCCTGAGACTCTACATATGCTTAATTTTTGTGCTGTGGTATCCAAGAGCAGTCCATCCCTGCTCACCAAAACATATGCTTAACTTCAGCTCTGAGACTTAATCTTATTGAACTCAATGGCTTTTAAGCACACACTTATCTTTAGGCTTTAGGAGCTTTGCTGATCCTGAGGAACTTAAACATCTGCTCCCCGTTGCTTCGCTGTTCCCCTCTGCATGGTCCCACCACCTTCAGGTTGGACACCCTGTTCTTAGGCACATGAGAAGAAAAGATGGGTCAAACCAAGCACGTGGGTCAAACCAAGCATCTGCACAAGGGTGTGCAGAGCTGGGCCCAAGTGTAAATATCATATCTCAAACAAATGCTACAAAAGGTGTAAGAAAGGTGTATCAAGCAGCTTCATTGGTTATTTCTATCTCAGGAAATGTCTGTATTTATGAATGGTGTATATACTGCATATACATATTCTATCCCCTAGTCTAAAAATCTGTGATCTTGTGATGTTTTAAATATGTTATTTTGCTTTTTAAAAGTGTATTTAGAAGCTCTCAGCCCCTCCCACATCTTTATCTACCACTAACCCTTCCTCTTGCAGGACTTCCATACATCGGATTGTTTCTAATTGAATAAATCACTTTGTTACTCCAATTTAATTTCTGACATGATGCTCTCTGAACTAAGTAGTTGTTTTTTAGGGGAAAACTGGTTTTCCCTTGACATTTTCCTTGAACATATCCTTGTAAAATAGGCCCTAGACAAAAGTCTAGTTCTCAAGAAATGAGAGAAACTGATCTTCAGGCAAGATCTTGAAAAGCTCAGAAGACCATCTATTCTCTCTGCTCAAGACTACATCCTACCTTCATGGAAAACATCATGGAAGTTGCTTTTTGGATCCTTTGCTTCATGACATGTATCCAAAACACTGGAAGATCTAAGACTGGAGATATGAGCTGAATACCCATCATTTTTTATATTGTGTTGAGACACAGCACAAAGAGACTCTTCAAAGAGAAGACCAAAAGCTGTGGCTTACAGTAGCATGATGCCAGCTTTAAAAGTCATCCCTAAGAGCAGAACTGAGCTTATCCCACATCCAAGAAGTTGCAGAGTTTTCCAATATTTACCTGATAATCTCACCATATAATGTTTGGCCATTCTGCTGACAGCTGTGCTCATTTTATTGGCTAATGGCTAAAAGAAATCAGGTTTTCTTTTTAATAGCACAGCAGTCCTCCTCAGCTTAATCTCCTTCAGCTCCAAACTGAAAGCTAATCAGATTGCACATCCCACTGGGCACACTCTCTGTTTTCTTAATACATTAGGAAGCCTCTATCACTATCACTGGAAAACTTAAAAAAACATTTAAAAACAAGAAAGAGGAATAAATGAAAATGTTATGAACCTGGAAATGTTAATTAAGTCATTTTCAAAGAAAAGGCTTTTGATTCAGAATAAAATGCCACCTCACTTATTAAAAGTTAACATTTTCCCCTCTAAAAAAGGTTCAACAAAGAATTCAGAATCATTAAAAAGATGAAGCAATAAAAATGGATGCTATGAAGTTCTGCTGTAAACTGTTATAGACAAGCTTATGTTATATATTTATAATATTTTTCTAATTTCCCTGTGTCAGGATATCACTTTGGATCTTTTATGGGCCTCTTTCACCCTCATGGACAATACAACAGAGAATAATTCACCTTCCTTCTCATTGCCATTATTTTTATCCTTCTTAGAGATGCACTTGAACCAAAAAAATCTAGAAATGTTCATATTTTCAAAGTTCAAAGCTTGATTTGGTCTCAATTTTACCACTAGCAGGAGTTACATGAATGATCCACAATAGTTCCAAGAGGTGATGAAGATACACTTTGGATCTTGATTGTACTGATTGGTTAATATTTAGAATTTAGAAACAAATAATGTGGTGTTGAAGGTTGATAGACTTTACGGAAGGTAAGAAGATGATGATGGGATTTTGTCATCTGACAATGGACAGAAACCACTAAACTCCAGTTCCTATAGAGCTATGGCTCCCAGTAGCAGGTAACTCAAGAAGTCTCCACACCTCTGGAGCTGTCTTGTGCCATCACTTCCTTCCCATGGACCAAGGGTAGTGCCAACAGTTCTTGATGGTGCCACATCCTCATCTGAGTCTTGGAAACCCTTTGAAAAAGGAGCTTCTTGTCCAGATACAATATAATAAAAAGAAATAAGGGCCAGAAAAACAATCCTATCAAAGTCAGTAAACAAAACTGCAGCATCAGAATAATTTGCTCTGTGTGGGTATGGAATTGGCAGGGTATTAACCACTGCTGTGGTCAGGACCTATGGAAGAGAGATTTAAAAAACTGTAGTATTTCATTTTTTTTGGTTAGCTTGGGGTAGTAATGAACAAGTCACAGCCAAGTGAATTAATCTCTCTGGCTCTCCAGACATGAAACTTCATGTACAGCAATTTGGTCTTCATTGCTTTTTCACTGTGCCCTTTCTCTAAGATTCTTCATAAAAAAGTAAAATTAAATTAAAACCAGAGGAAAGTGTGTTTTAACCACTCCAAAAATGCTCGTAGATTTTCCATTAGGTGCACACACATCCAGCAGCATGTAAAATTAGGTGTCTCTGGTAAGCATATTGCACATCATTTAGACTTATCAAAACAGATACTGCATGTTAAATTACCCTCACCAGCTGGTTAGTCAGTGTGTATTTGGGGTTCAGTCACAGCCCTAGCAAACTTCCAGTTATTGCAACGCAGATCAGGAGCAGTGTGGATTAATTAATAGTTAAAATAACTAGTTCAGCAGTACCTCTCAACCAGCTTGGCCAGGTCTGAGGAGGACCAAGAGGCAGAGTCTGTGGCATGGGCAGAAGCCCTTTGGACTTTTGCTTCTTAGATCCTACATATTCCTTAGTATTGCTAGGATTTATTTTTTTGTCATTTATCATTCCTGGAAAATTTAATTGCTCTCCACTCAAGAGATCATTTAAGCCCCCACTCACCTCTAAGCACATGAATTATCCCAGTCCTGTTTAGCACCTACTGAATTCCAGTTGCTTGGATGTTACTTTCGTTGCTAACCCCAGAATAGGAAATGTATATTTTAATAGTTAGATCAATTAACCCTCATTAAACCAGTTGGTGTTTCATCCACATAAAGCAAATATAATAAATATCTCCAGAGCCCTACATGCCAATTAATTAAAAACGTAGTATTAGCCGTTTACCAATGATGGCACAAATATGTATCTATTACATCATTGTTAATCTCTGTAAATATGTTTTTAATAACCTCATGGTATTTAGTCAGCATACAATAACTGTCTCATTAAGCTTAAATTAAATGCATGGTTAAGCATATTAAAAACACTTAATTTAAAACGTTGCCAACATTCTTCATATTAGGTTTCAATGTGGCTAGGGGTTCTCAGGATTGGAGGGGACTGCCTGAGTTTGGTGGCATCTCTGACTTTCTTCTCAATGTCCAGCAAGAGTCTGAGGAATTTAGTGCCATCATTTTATGAATAGAGCTGCTTGATCCATGTGAAAAAATTGGGGTTTGTTTCAGGGTGCCAAAGACTAGATAAATAAAATGGTTTTCAAAGAATAAAATAATATAAAAAATAATAATAATTTAAAAAAAGAAAAAGCCCTCTTGGAATAACAGTAAAGAGACTGTTGCCATACATGATTTTTCATGTATGGATAGCTGGAGACATTAATACACTTGCCTATGGCTTGTGCATTGCTATTCCCAGCTCTGCAGAGAGGGGAGGTGATTTATGGCTGGGTCTCGCTGCCCCAGCTCGCCAGGCGGTGGGTACGTGTGACCAGGGATTTCTGGGGTTTGTGTACCCAGCAAAGCAGTCGCTGGGCAGAGAGAGCCACAGCCGAAGCTTTTACTGCTCTTGAAGTTCCCTCCTCATTCCCTGGGTAGCTGATTATATCACAGGAGTTCTATAAAAACACCTGCAACGCCAACTAAATCAGGGCTTCTCACGACTCCCTTCCAAAGCGGCGGAGTGCAGGACAAACACTCTGCTATGCATGGAGATCACCACCTGGAGAGCACGGCTCCTCATTTCACACCCTGCCTTTCCAAATGGAACTCGAATGAAGTCGTGTGTTTTATTCATTTTATTATTTCCTGCCCTATTTATATTGGCATTTAGAAAACACACAGCAGAAAATTCAAATTTACAGCAACGCTCCGCGACTTCTGCGGCGCCATCCAGGTAACGATCTCCGAGGGCTTTATGGACGTGGCTGCACCTAAGCCTGATATCCTGCACTGGATGGTTCATAATCATGTATGTAAGAATAAATAGCATCGGGAACTACCATCAGCACCACTCTAATAGGTGGGGAAGCTGAGGGGTAGGGAAGTTAAAAGACCGTGTTAGCAAAGCGCGGAGGTTCTGCTGCTGTTTCCAGGCAACATCAAAGGTGCAGCGCTGAAAATGAGCTCTGATAAATGGAGCACCCCTGGAAATCAGGCCCCATAGAAGATCTCCACATAGTTCTGCATGATGTCTGTGGAAAGTGGAGCCTAGAGAGCTGGGATGTCTGTGGCTGTGCTTTCCTCAGGAGGACATCCTTCATGTCTGCATCACAGTCACAGTGGTAGGGGTTGGAAGGGACCTCTGGAGATCATCTACACTCTCAATGAACAGATCACCACGAGTCATCCAGCTGCACACTTGGCATCTGCTGGATATTCAGCTTGGGTAGTCTTTCCTTCTGGTTTTAATAAAAGACATTATGAAACCAAAGGGAGTCATCTTGCTGAATTTCTCACCACAGCCTCTATTTGCTTTTCAGTTGTATGGCTTTGAATTCCCTGATTTCATAAAACTTCACCTTTTTGGCCATCAAATTTCAAAGTCTGCTTCAGCTGAGCCTACACTGATGTGGTCTGTGAAGTTCTCTGCAGACTCTGAACAGACTTGGGCTGATTCCTACTGCATTACAGAAGTCTGAGCAAGTTGAGGTTTCTATGAGTTTAAGTTCCTTATAAATATTGTGTGCACCTCAGTCCAACTCCATCCAGCTTGATAATCTAGTTCTTCTGAGTCCATTATGCTTTAAACCAGCAAAACCACAGTGTCTTTAAGCAGGATGAGCAAAGTCAATGGAGTGATGGATGGACTGGCAGACAGACAGATAAGAAACACTTGAGATATGGGGCTTCAGCTGAAATTCTTATTAGGATCAGTTAGTTCTGATAATTTTGAGGTCACTCGGGTAGCACGGATAAAGGTTTAAGTTCACTGTTGTAAAGTTTGCCTTCTGCTATTTGTGCAAAAGCATCAGAGGAGGAAGGAGGAAGAGAATCAAGGAAGTAGAGTCAAAATAGAAATGGGAAGTGCTATAAAAAGCACAACAGTGAATGAAAAGAAGCTCATGTAATGGACGCTGCACACAAATCCCTGTCCTTGCCCTTGGAGGGTCCCTTCTAGGAAGGAATCATAGACTCAAAGAATGGTTCAGCTTGGAAGGGACCGTGAAGATCATCTAGTTCCAACCCCCCTGCCATGGCAGGGATACCTCCCACTAGACCAGGTTGCTCAAGGCTCCATCCAACCTGGTTTTGAACACCTCCAGGGATGGAGCAATGAAGGAAGAAAGATGAGTGTCCAAGGCAGACAGCGGGTAGACTTTGAGTTTGGGATGCCATCTGTGGTCTTGATTCCCACCCATGCTGAGAGGATCAATAGGAATTTGTGTGTTGTAGCAGCAGAGTTGGCAAGTTCCTCTAAAAACCCTTCAGCAGAAGACACCTTTCAGCACCTGAAGGGGACATGTTCATTTCCACAAAGAGGATCAGCTCAAGAGTCTGGTGGGGGCAGGAGGTGTCAGCAGCGTTCACACTTCCGTATATATTATTTTTGTAAACCTGAGGTGCAAATTGTTTGTAGGATCTCAATTACACCCCTTATAATATTGTCATTTGCAATCAGCTCACTATGAAAACAGGGCTTTGAAAGGGTAAGAAAATCATTTGAACTTGTGCTCTACAATAGATTTGAATATTCAGATAAGGTCAGTGGTCAGAGCAGGGGTGACAGCTGCGCTCAATAAATAGGTTCAGTTAGACAAAATCTTTTTGTCTGTGTGGGAATAGCCTGAAGAAGAGCAGTTCTCAAGAGGGATCAGAGAGATTCAATTTAGCTGCATCACCATTTTATCTCCAGGATGCTTAAGGCATGATGGAAGCCTTTGGTGTGGCCACCACGCCAGCATGCTGATCCTGCTGACGGTGTCACTCTGGTGCCACCAGGTCAGATGTTCTGTGAATCTGAATGTGATGGAGAGGGATGTCTTGGTTTGGCTTCCTGCTGCCAGGCTCCAAGAAGGCTTGAACAAAGCCAACTCTAACAAAAAGGACAAGTGGTTCTAACGTCCTCAATTCCTGGGTTCTGGGCGTGACATCTCCTTAAAGAGACTGATCACCAGGACATGCTGAGGCCTCTCCTTCTGTCAGCCAGGGTCCTACGTGTCATGGCTGAGCACCCAAAAATAGGGCACCCAGCAGGGCTAATAATATTTTAACATCATGGCTTTCCCTTCAACAGCAGTGAGGAATCCATCTTCTAATTAATTATAAACCCCAGCACTGCTGGAAATTCCCTGGTAAGCATGAGCAGCACTGTTAAGATCACACTTAAGAAGCTAAGGATGATTAACCTTTGCCTGGGTTATAAAATGGCCCATTTAAGGACTGTTGCTACTGAATATATCACCTGGGTATCAATGGGATTATTGAGTGAGAAGTTATACACCATGTTTGGTGTGATGATGAATGTACAGTTGCAAACTGTTTATGAGAGGTGGAAAAGCCAATAAAAGATTAATGCAGATTTAAATAGATTTTTCCTCTTTACCTTCTCCTGAGTTCATTTCTGCCTAACTAAAACAGGTTTCATATACTTCAGAAAGGTGCCACTTGTCTAGTTGTACTAGAGGGACATCCTGCTGATGTTATCAATCAATTACACCCAAGTGGTGGTGTTTAGTTTTTATCTGCATTTCCACAATGGCTTTGTTTGTATGAGTTCAGGATAAACCTTCCCAAAAGCTTCTGAGAACAGCCTAAATTCAACTTCCTCAGGCATTTATTACAGAGAGAATACTTCATTTTCTGAATCACAGCCTGCAAACACCTTCCTTTTAGTGCAGTTTGCACAGAGAGCTATTTACCTGCCACAGGCATTAGCCAACAGCATAATTTTAATTTCTGGGAGCCTAACCCTGCCCCTGCCACTGCCCTGGCTGAACTTGTGCAGCATGAACTGTGCTTGTGTTTCTCCTCACAATCTTTTTCTACCCAGATTGTCTCTTGGAGGGGAACAGCCTCCTCCTTTGTGCTTGCCCCTGGGGGTTGTATTTCATAACAGAACTCATTCCTCCCAGGAAAAAAAACAGGATAATGATGGCACTGGGATGCTCAGCTGAGGTTTCCAGTTCTCCCAAAGTCCGGGAAGGCATCAAAAAGGGGAGATTTTGGTTCAGGTCCATCTCTGTGAATATGTACAGTCTTAAAGCTTTAGCAAGACAGTCTTCTTTCAAATTTACAACAGCCTGTGTTTAAAAACCTGACAAAACCAAAATGTGCTCTCCATAAACTATAGTGGCACAATTGGTGCAGCTGTAATGTGGGTTGTGTCAGCATTTCCATTATACTCTACACCGCTATTTTTCAGGGGTTTAGATCTTGGCTATAAAAATCCACCTGGGCTTGAGAGTTGGCAACTTGGAATTTCAGCAGGGGAACCCATTTTTTCAACTTAATTCCATTAAAACTGTAGGCAGCCCAGAAGAGCTACGTTGCTTCTGTTTTTCACAGTTTTATTAAGATTTTTCACATTTCACCAGTATTTTCACCCCCCATTTTACAGATCAATACCTAGATTAATTCCAGCTGGAATTCCATCCACCTCTGTTAGTTTCACAGCTAAAATTATTGTGGTCTCATTTGACTTATGCAAATAAATAGTTTTTCATACTGGTTTTTTGGGCTTGTCTCTACCTCTGCACAGAGATGCCCAGAAGTAACCAGCTCTGGTTGCAGATGGAGAAAGTGGAGCTGCTCAGATCCCTCAGTGGATCTCCTAAAATCTGATTGTCCATCTCCCACCACTATCACTCCTTCACAGCAGACATGGAAAAATTATCAGCAGCTCTTCTTCCTTCCCTGAAAGGAATCAGCTGCCATGTGTGTGCCTAACTGCAAGTTTTTGGCAGTTCTTGGCATTTTATTTTCCTAGATTTATGAGAAGAATTCCAAACCAAGATCCCCATAACCATCATGTAATATGTATCATGTAATAGCTAATTTTCTCCGACACTACAAGGGTGACCAGGAATCTAAAATTAGAAAACAAGGAAAATACAGGTGAAGAAAACTCTCAAATTTCCAACAACATAATACCCAGCTCATGTAATATTTTTTTTCCTTAGAAATTCTCAAACTGCCATAAGCACAAGGCAGCAGCTCCTGCTTTCAGTTTCAGGAACTGGTTAATATGAAAGGGATTAGAAACTCTAAAATCAAGGTTCACAAATAACTATTAATTTTCATTACTAGTCTTTTCTATTTTAATGACACCCCTATTCCTCAGTGCTTGATTAGAGATGTATGGAGGGAAATGCACTGTAAATACATAGAATAAAGTTGTCTCTTGATAAAAAAGGCCCTATGCTTCACATCCAGTTGCACCTAGTGACTACTCATAAATTAGTAATATTGAAAATATTCCTCTGTTCATAGTGTGATACCCAAACAGCCTCTTGGCAGAACCATGGTCTTGGTGACTTCCCACATTTCTAATTCCCACTCTTTCATCTGAGAATGAACCCACTACAGCTTCTGCCTCCCATTAGATTAATATTTGTGCTTGATTTTGGAACTACCAACGTTAGGCTGTTTCATTTAGATAAAGGATCTAAATCTATTTCTCCCTTCAGCAGACTTCAATAACTCCTAGCAGTGCTGCAGGTGTGGAAGTGAAGGATTACTGTGTGGAACTTCTGCTGCTGAGGTCTCCACTGAGCCCCGGCACAATTAAGTACGCTCTGCAAGGTCAGGATTTTGTCTTCAAGGCTGGAAGAGACGAGTCAGCAGAAACTCTTCCAGGCTCTGATAGCTTGGCCGTGGAGAACAGCAAGTGAAGTGCTCAGAATAATGAGCTCCTCAAAGCCCGGGATGGTTTATGTCTGATTCATCAGACAGTCAAAATGCAGATCCACGGCCAAGGAACACATTTTTTTTGGAAGGGATCTACTTCTAACCAGGGAAGGGATTAGTCTCCTGTGTGGCCACAGAGCTTTGGCGAGCATCCTTCAGCTGCCCTCAGAACATGGTAACCTGGCTGGGGCTCGAGTCTTCTTTCCAGTGGGTTCTTTTGTCCCTCAACATCATTCTGGATTTATACATAAAAAGTATTTCAAAGCTGGCCTAAGTAGGAATCAACCCCATTCTTCCCCTGCTCTCCCAGCAACACCATTTCCTCCCACCTGGCCTTTGAAGGATGCTCACCACTTGTCATCAGATGAAACTCACTCCTGGGGTGCCTCGAGATGCACCCATCTTTATCTTGGAATTCCTAAATAAGACCACAAACTATGTAAATGAACAATCTGTGTTTCCCTCCAGGCTGCTGTCTATATAGATTTTCAAGCACCATAGCTATATTCCATCCAGCTGCACCTCCGTTCACTTGGAACGGATGGAAAAACCTTTTCCATTAATGGATTTCACTAGGTTGGAGCCTCACAGGGTAATAAACATGCATTTCTCTCACTGTAACCAAGCCTAAGGTGGAATTTACATAGAAGTGTGGTGGAAAAGCATTTAGGTGATGGGAGAGGAGAAAGTTGGGCTGGACAGAATGGCAGTGGGGTATGAAAGTGATAAATAGAGAGTAGGAAAAGCACAGGGAACATGGGCAGGTTATTATTGAGAGGAGGGGGAGGCAGCAGAGAGGAAATGAACTGGAGGTTTTACTGGATCCCAACTTCATACCAGGGCTGGACTGCGGGTTCTTCCTGTATTTCAGAAGGGAGAGTTGAGAATATTGTGTAGAGAATAAATCTGGGTGGAAAAGGGCTGCACAGAGAGCTGGAAGGCAGCTCACCCGGCTGGGATGAGGAAGCAGAGGAGGGACATCAAAGGCAGAGCTCAATGGGACTGGTCTCACCTGAAGCTGCTCCCACAACCTTGTGTTTATAACCAGGACAACAGCAGGAATCCTGTTATTTGTAAGGCTCGGGATAATTCAGTGCCTTGTTGAAGAGCTTCTCCCTTTCCTGCTCCCCCGAGACCAGCACATTAATGGGGTCACAGTGGTAACATGCCCCTTGGCCACAACAACTGGCTTTGCAGGGAGGGACTCTTGGCTGGAAGCTGTTAGGAAAGCCTCGTAGGAACAGCCAACAGCTCCTGCTGATGCCATAGCAACCCCTGCAAGAGCAGGTAAGGTGGGCTACCCTGGTTGAAAGGTGCCAGAGAACTATTAGGAGAGTCATAGCCTTGCAAACAGCCCCTCTGTCTCATGACAGCAGGTGGCAAGAGGGCATGGTGGAACACTCCCCTTGCCGTAGGTGAGGAGAAGCAAAGATCTCAGAGCTGGTCTCCCAAACAATAACAGTTTCTCACTCTTCACACAAGAGATGAAAAGCAGCAGGCACCAAGCAGTGCTTGGAGTCAACCCTCATCTGTGAGTGAAGGTGCAAACTGCTCAGCACCACAGCTCTATGGGACAGGTTTATTGGTCTTCACCTCCAACTGGTCTTCACCAGCCAACTTCAGTGAGTTTTAGAGGTTCTCCTTCAGGCTAACACCAGGTGAATGAAAAGGAGCACTTTAGCAAAGGATGTCTTTTCTAAAGCAAAAAACAATTATTATAGCCAATGGAATATTTCAAAAGAAGTAACTACCTCAGTATCTTGCACCATTCCTCTGTTCATATGATCCTGCTCTAGTTGCAGATGTCCCTGCTCAGCGCAGGGGTTGGAGATCCAGACCTGCCAAGAGAACACCTTCAAGATTCTCACTGCTACTAGCAGAGCTTGAAGATGTCACTTCATCCTCCTGTTCCTATTTCTTTTCCTTTTTTAAGGTATTTAATTTCACATAAAATAAATTCTGTGTGGAAAAGCCCCAGTGCTCCTCTCACTCTCCTGCTGGAAGGGGTTCAACAACTGGACTAGAGGCCCAGATTAGAGGCTGGATTTCCCTGAAGATGGAAGGTGCTCCTACACCAGGTTGCAGCCTGATTTCCCACACCTACCTCTGGCTCTTCCCTCTCCCCCTGGGAATACAGCCTGGTTTCCATGTTCCTCTCCTAAGAAGGACTCATTTCCAACACGACTTGTGCAGCTCGATGGGAACGCTGGTCAGAAAGGGCTGCTCAAGGATGCTTGTTATTTTATAGCATTTTCTTTCCCCCTCTAACACAACTGGATGTTTGAGCCAGCGGCGGGAAAGACCATCATCTACCTCATTTGTCACCAAGCTTGATAGATAGTATTCCCAAGCCAATGCCATAAATGTTGTTTGGAAATTGCAAAGCCAGGCTGCTGCTGCTGCTGCTGCTGCTGGTCTGGCCAAAAAAGAATTAATTTATAATCATGAATATAAATTTCATAGATAGTATTATTGTCATTCTGCTTTTGAGTTATAGGACATATGGGGAGTGGCTTGTGGAGCAGAAGCAGTGTCACCATAATTCAGGGTAATTCCGTTGACAATCGTTCTATCTATCAAGCAGACATAAATCAATCAACTTCCTCCATTAAAGGGACAGACCTCACCTCTCAGAAGCTGGGGGAGAAGGAGGGGGGTCCAGGTGGTACCAGCTCTGCTGACTAAGGCTGCTTTTATTGCAGATCTCAGCCCCACTTCATGAATGTATTTCCACTGTGCTCTGATCAACTGAGTGATGCTTTCCCATGTGGCTACACACAGGTTTTTAAAAAAAGCACCCATCACTCATTCAGGCCCATCTTCCATCTCCCCTGCCCTCTGCTACACGTTAAATTACTGGACTTCCTAAATGAATGATAGTTGACAAACTACAGTAAACTTCCTGTCCTGGCTGAAATGACATTAATTCAAGTGGAGCCCAATATATTCAAAGGTCTCTCTGAAATGCCATGAATTAGGGAGCAGATCTTTTCTATTAATGCGTCTCCGTCCCTCCCAAAGGCTACCGGCCCGAGGGGAAAATAAAAGACAGTAGAGCCTCAGTGCCAGGGAGCAGGCATGTAATGGCTTTGTGAGCACACTGCTGGGAAGGAGAAAGCAGGAGTGTCAGGAAGGAATGGTTTGTGAGGGGAGGAAGAGCCTCTGAGGCCGGTGTGAAGGCATTTTGGGAAGCTGAGGGTGCTAGAGTTAAGCAACCTATTGTTCCCCTAATGAACAAGCATGATTATTCATGAGTGTGTTACAGGGTGTAGTCTGCCAATTACCCAATCAAGGGACGTGCTCATTCAGCCGTGAGTGAGGGCAGTACCCATAATATTTTATTGCTATTAAGCCTCAACTTTGCATGTTTTTATATAGACTATAGGCTGTTTAATAGCCATGCAAAGCGATGACTTTCTTGCATACATTACAGATGGGCAGAAGGGGATAAATCCTGCTGCAAGCTGCCCAGGCTGAGCCTTCTTTTATAATTGAAAATATGTAGCTGAGCAATATTGTGTCTCTTGGAGTTGTCTGGATGGGTCGTGTATGTGAGATCTCATCTGTTGTGTGAAAATGTTAAAAAGCTCCACGGGAGGTAGAGTCAGAGGCTCGGCCGCAGGAATGGAACATTTGGGTTGAAATAAAGATGTCATTTTTTAAAAGTCAGCAAGGAAAATGATGTTTTTAAATGTCCAGCAAAATAAACAGTAATCCAAAACGGTAAAAGAGAATGAGATGCTTTTGGCAGAAGGAGATTTAAATACATGCCCATCGTTTAGTGTCATCATTTGGTTTTATAATTGCAGGGAGTATTTCAGATACTAATATCCTCAGAGACGGGGTCAAGCTACCAAAGCTGCTTTCCCTCTGCACGAGAGCCAGGAGGTGTCTGTGTGTTCTGAGGAGGGTTCCTGGACCTACCTCCTCCCCTGCCTCTGAGAGGAGGACACATTCCCAGCCTGGATCAACAAGCATCAAAGATTGAGATTGTTACAGGTTCTCTCCAGTTCATGGTTAATTCACCAGGAACCTTACAAGGAAATTGAGATGCTAACTATTTATTTATGCTCACGTATAAACGGGCATGTTTACATTTGTTAATTGGTTCTGCTTGTATGAAGCATCTGGGGTTTGAGATCTGCCTCCCCCTTCACAAACGGGGCGATTACAACACTTGACTCTCCTGCTATGCCAGATTTTTCCTGCTCCCTCGCAGAGCGGAACCACTCGATGGTGTCAACTCTTTTTTGACTGTGATAAAAATGTATCGAGAGTCAAGATCATCTCTTAATAGTTCACATTTCTATTTAATAACCTGCTGCAATGTCAAAAGATACAAGCATCATATTGCAGCTCCAAGAAGTATTATGCACTGCCATCCTATCTATTGATGCACATCAGACATGTCCATGTTATTCCATATTCTGTCCATTCCAAAGCAAGGCTAAAGGAGACAGAGGGTGCACATCTTGTTAGGTGCAGCCTCTGACACTATCACTATCAATTGTCTTTTGCCAGCACTGATCATCACCTCAATTATCTGGTGTCCAGCCTACCTGATAGGTTTTTGCAAACTATAACTCTTCTGTCGATGAACATGGAATAATGACAGCCAGGGGCAGATGGACAGAATACAAAAGAGAGGAACCTCAAAGTAGGATATACACACACACAGACAAACATCCACCTGGGCTCCGGATCAATCACACGCAGCAACAATTCTCCCAGCCTCTTGTTCTCTTAAGATGCAATATTACAGCAGAGAAACCAGAGAGAACTGAGTTTAAAAGACCCCGGTGGTTCTTTCTCTTTTCCTCTCTTTTATTCCACTCTCAAGCCTGTTAAATGGACAAAAAGCCTCAGAATATAGTACCTAAAAATACACCCAGTAAATAATACTTCTCTTATTCAGAAACTGTTTAAATAACAGGGAAAGAAAATTGGTTTTGTAAAAGTACGTTTGGCATGATTTTAATTTAAAGGATTTTTTTCCTAATAATTCCACTACCACAAACTTGCACCAAGCACTGGAAAAATCAAAAAGAACTTGTAGGTAGAGTGCTACATAACAGTTGTAAATTTTTACCCGTGCAATGTTCCCCACAACACCAGAAAATGGATTTTAGCACAATATTAATTGAAGTTTTGCCAGTATAAGGTTCATGAGGTTAATTTGAAAAGAATACATTACCAATGTATTTATAGCATTTAAATAAATTAGGATTACACTTCACACATCAATAACAGCTGTTAAATAATATTTTTATTCTATGTAAATTCTCTCCATTCATCTCTGGTGTATAACAAATGACCATAATTATGGTGCTTCATTGGTAGGAAGGTCATTGGTAATCTTGTAATTTCTCATTGGTGTAAAAAGAGCAAACAGAAATGTTTGTGATGAATGTATTCAACCTTTTGCATACTTTGGTGCTTGGGACCACGCATTAAAATGCAGCAAGAAATTAAGTTCTTCACTTACACAGCATTTTTAATCTAGTGCTGTTGATTTGTTATAACTAAGGCATTTACAATCCTTTCTCAGGGGACTTTTTCCTGTGTATTTTGTATTTTTGTCCTTAGAAACGAATAAGGTTCAAACATTCACACCATTCCCCTCCCCTGCTCCCAAAAAGCCCCATCAGAGCCAGAAATCACAAACTCAGATCAACCAGAAGCTCCAGGCTTTTTTTTTTTCTTTTTAACCTGTAGCCCAGATATTTTGGATTACTGAAAAATAATCAAATCAGTGTCTCAAAATCAAGTTGTAAAGAATGAGTGAATAAAAGTGAGAAAGCAGATTGCTGTCTAGTCTCTGAATTCAGAGTACTGAGATAGTGCTGGAGATGAAGATTTTTTTTCCTTGTTCTGCCTTAGTTTTAAACAGAGATTTTCTGTAAGAAAGAAGGGAGGAATCCCCTTTTTTACTTAGAGGACTCAGAAGATATTTAAGAAGACGCATTTCCCTGCTCTAAAATAGCTCCTGGAAAAAAGCGTTCTGCAGGAGTTCTGTATTCAAGCAGAAATAGAAACAAACTATAGTGTTTATTTATTAAAATCAACAATATATTGCCTAATTCAAATACCAACTCTTCTAGTTCTCATTGATTAAACCCCCATCCTGTTTTCTGGCAGAATACACAATGATTGTATGGCCTTTATAGAGGGGAAATGAAGACAGGGTATTGATTGCTAATTCAGGGAGAGAAAAACGTTAGGAGGAGCAGTGCCCTGTACCTGGAGTGTCATTGCAAACACTGCTGCTGGAAAAGGTCCTCAGCAGCAGGGATTCATGCAAAGGGAATTCTTTTTAATGAAGCTTGATTTAATCCCATTATTCTAATAAAGCCTAATCAATCGAGGCCGAAAATCTGAAGGTCTAGTTCAGCTGCTGATTAGAGCCTGGTTGTTTTTAAGGCAGGGGCTACAATGGGAGAGGAGTCAGTTAATAAGCTTTTGCTCCACTAATCCCCACTTCCTGGAGAGAGCTGGAGTTTTGAAGGAGGGCAATTTGGAAGCTGTCTTAGCATAAATCTAAAGCAAGTCTGTGGCTGTCTAGGGGGAACAAGCCCCTCAGCATTCACCAAGACACGCTTCAAGGAGATTCTACTCTTAATCCAATTTACTCAGCCGAATAAGTCCCACTGCTTCAGCTTGCCAACAAATTAAAATCCAGCTTCATAAAAACACCTTGAATTTGGAAGGTATTGGCTGGCCTGCTAGACTTGAAACTTCATTTATTCTGGCTAACTTCTCAATTATCTTCCCAGCAGTGGAGATGTGTAAAAGTGCAAAAATCAATAGGATTCTATTCCCTTTCTATTGGAAAGGGAAAAATTAATGAGATAGGACACTCTCTTAATCAGAAATAAATGTTTTAATTCAGATAATGACATAGTTTTCCCTCGCTGAAGGATGACAAATGCTGGGCTGCACCCCCAGCAGAAGCAGTTTCAATTTTATTGTAAATATAAAAGGTATTGATCGGTGAGATGCACAAACCCTATTGCTTACAAAAGCCATTCAGGGGGACTGGGAAAACTATTAAGCACTGGGTCAGAAATCAATAAACAACACTGAAATGTAGCAGAGGTCGCCCTAAGGCTTCGTGGCACCTTCGAAAGCCAAGTGGCAGAAATAGTGACAGAAATGTCTCTTGTGGAGCAATGTTAGGGATGAAGGGGTCACACGTTTAATCTCTTCGGAGCTTTGACAGGTCTGTGGAACAGAACTAATGTAGTCTTCCCTGGCTCCCTTTGATTTCAATACATGCTGATTCATCCCACAGCTGAGAGCAATGATTGTTTGGAGGGGTCCTGCAAATAGATTGGCTCGGGAAAATATTGGAGGAGTATCTTGGTCTGGTTACTGCTTATGTAAAGGGGGTTTTAATTTGAGCTTTGTTTGCCCTCGGCAGAAAAAATGCGAATAGAAAAGCACAAACAAAGAATGCTCTGAAAGCAGGGTCTTCCAGCATGCAATTTTAAAGAGAAATTTAAAGATAGTATTCAAAGAGGTAAGATTCAGAGATAAAAATCATTTTAAAACCAAAGTATTTTTGCCCCATGAAAGTTATCCAATGTGACATTATTTGGCACAGTATAAGGAACAGCTTAATTTTTGCCTTTCTTCTTAAAAGATGTTTTCATTATAAAAGGTTGTTTCTGTGCCTCAGATCACTTACCCTCACTGAACAAATCACAAGCACCCCACGTAGTTGCTCTCTGGTGGTCTTTAGTTTGAAAGTGCCGTATCTGATCCCAACCTGAATCTCTTCAAATACCCTGAGCACCACATTTAGCACACTCCATAAACACCCAGCAGAAACCCCCTAGAATGGAGAGAAAGCCCAACAGGAGGAGTGTCTGTTCCCCGAGGTGGGAGCTGATTTTTCCTGGAAGCTGTTGATCTGAAAGGCTTAAAGCAGAGCATTGAAACTTTTAACAACATCATTCCAGAGACAGAGTCAGAGCCTCCAAAAAAATACACTGCGGAGTGACTGTACCTTCTGCTGCGGGAAATGCAGCTTCCCCCTTGACATGGGTATGATTATAAGATTGGTTAGGGTCAGGGTACCCATCAGTAGGTGAAGTGTTCAGGTGCTGAGGATTTCAGTTTCATCTCACCTCAGATATTATGTCAGCTCCATGTCATTTCCATCACGGGGAATGATTTGAGGGCTTGCCGTGTCCCCTGTTATTGCGGTCACTTGACCTCAGATGTAACTTGTGGTTAATACCAGTATTTTCACAAAGCCTGGGAGCAGCTCACACACGTTGAGCCACTGCTTGACCTTTCCCTGCCTGGGAGATGCCAATTGGCTCAGGCCCCCAGTTCCGCTGCCCCCTCCATTTGCAACAAATGAATGGTGAGGCTTCAATGAATTGGCTCACGTTTGGAGTTATATTTTGTCATTGCCACGAGCGTTTTCAAATTGAATCCCCTTTTTATATTTTGTCCTGAAGTAATGGTATTTTTTTCCTGTTGCATTTGGTTTGGGAGCATAGAAATGGGTTTGTTCTTAAAAACAATATTCAGCTCCACCACGTGCTAATTTTAAGCACATGGGATTAAGGGTGGGGTATGTAAAGAGCAAAAGGATCACTTTATGTTTCTTAATGACATTGTTTCTTCTTCCTTACTAACAAGCCTGACTCAGGCTGGACAGTAAGAAGAAACTTTTTACCATTTAAAAGTATATGCTACTTCTAGTCACAGTATAGCTGGTGAGGGGTAATGCCCCCACCTCTGTAAGTGTGTTGTTATCACTCAACAACTCATTAATCCCCACTCATGTCACATAAACATGTCACTGGAGTGGCTTTCTGAGCTGGGGCCAGTCCCAGTGAGCAATGCAGGCTTTTTGCATTTGTTATTATCCTGGTTGTGATCACCACCCAAGCTCACAGCAGTTCTGGGGGTGCCCCTTGAAGCTCCTTGGTTTTAAGTGCACCTTCCCACGCTGGACAAGCCACTGTGGTTGACATCTAGATGCTGTTAAAGGGCTGATCGGCTCTACTGGAATTTTTCCATGACTGCTTGGTCACAAGAGTGAAGTAAATGCTTATGAGTAAGGAGATACAGGAAGAGTGGAAGTGCTTTGTTAATATTGTGCCAATTAGTAAAATTTGGCTGATTAGTAACCTGATTTTCAAAGGTGTGATGCCAGGATCCTTTGAAAATGAGGTGCCTGAACATGGATTTAGGAGCAGCAGAAGCCTGTGTCTGCTCTCCCACACTGTGATCCCAAAGGAGCAGACCTGGGGTGCAGCAGCACCACCCCTGTTTCGGATGGGGCTGCTCAAGGCTGACTCTGGCCCTATAGCATCCAGCATATTCCTGGAGCACAGCTTCCAGCTGAGGTCTCATCCAGAAGGAGCCCAGCTGCAAACTCCAAGGCTGCTCTGCAATGCAAACCAAGGTGACACAGGAGAAGGAAGCTTCACCAGCGTTCCCAACCCAAAGTTAAATGCTAATATAGGTGTTACTTTGCCAACAAGCAGGGACCAAGGACTCCACAGATGTTCAGCTCTAGACTTCTCTACTCATTTCACTGGGAAGAAGCCCCTAGAACAGTATATGCAGAAGCAGTGAGGGGTTTTTGATGATGCAGATACCACCACACAGGGAAGATGCCAAGGCCACCCCAGCCAACCTATTTTCCAGCACTCCTCACTAACCAGGAACCAATTCAAACACGTGAGATGACGGGTCCATAACAAATGTGCTCATCTCTGTTACCTTCCTAAAAAGTACCGAATTAAATTCAAGTAATTATCTTTAAAATTAAAACACAGAATGCAGTACGCTGTCTTCTGAGAGGAAGGCATGAGCTAGCACAATCAGTCATTCAGTTCAGCAAGCAGGCTGGCCTCCCTCTCCTTACCCTAATGAGTACTCCAGGTCTCTCCATAATCCATCTTCATATCCCTATTATGCCAGGCCCACCAAGCTCTCATCTAGGAAACTCTTAAAAAAATAATGGCTGAAAAATATGGCAGTTCTAGCAGAGCAAAAGCAAACCTTCCAAAAAATTCAGATTTCCAAGGTTCTGCTTGACTCCAGATGCAAAGGTTTTCAAAAACACACTAAATGTTGCATGACCAAGAGAAAATCATGAAGGCTGGAAGTGCTGCAGTTGCTAATCCTGCTTGGAAGGCTCCTGGGCTGGAAGCGTTGAGCGTGACACTCACCTTATTTCCTTGGGTTGACTTTTAATGAAAATTGTCAGTAATAGGGAAAGAGAGACTGACAGTGACTCGTGGTCATTACTAAGATCCTTCAAAAGGCATTGGGAAACACCACATTTTCAGAAAACATTTGCAATATTGAGAACTTTTCACTCTATACTGTTTTTAAGTGATTACCTTATTAAAGCAAGCTTTTATGCAAAAAAAAATGTGACTGGTATAATTCCTTTTGTTATTCACAGTATAAAAAAGAAGGCAGGGCCAAAGGGCTAAATATCTCCCACCTGATAGTGTCTAGTGGACATCATCACCTGCATCCCAAGGTAAGAGGAGGTCCTGCATGTTGGGAGGTTGGACAAGATGACCTCTAGAGGTCCCTTCCAGCCTAAAACATTCTGTGATTCTATGTTCCCTCAGCAATATCAGCCTGGCCTCCTTGTAGCAACCCACCTCATCTTCCATTCTTCTTTAATTCTGAACATTTGGCTACAACTTATCTTCCTAGAGTGGCTCGCTCAGGAAACCTGTGGGTTTCTACCTGGGACAGCTATGAAAGTGCTCTTTTCCCAAAGAAATAAATAATAGTCACTACCATAGGTAGAAAGTCTGAGGAGAAATGAGATGCTGCCTTGTCCATCTGGCATGGACCAACCAGTTCACTGAAGATTCAGTGTAAGAAACTGGAAATATAGTGCACATTAAAGGTGAGCTTGGTAATTCCTGCTCCACACACTCTCTTTGCTTTTCAGCTGATCCAGCAGGGGAGGCAGCTCTGAAGAATGGATTTTTCATGGCATAAAGGAGCAGCTGAGTTTCCTCCTCACATGTACAACCCTCCACATGCTGTAGTGCCCAGAGAGGATTGGGGCAGAAAGAGTCAGCCAAATTCTCTTGTTATACCAAGTTGGAAAGAAGAGAGACCTGAACTCTGTGTCTCCTGCTCCTCCTTTGTGTTTCAGACAGGGACCCAAAGAAGGGGACTTTTCCCTACTAAATAAAACCCTGATCAATGCATTTAATAGCTGTCTTATGGACAAATATTTCTTCACATTTATTTAATAGGGAAATCAAATGGGGATTATTATTTTGCCATCCTTATCTTTTATAGAATGGAGAACACTTAAATCAATAGCCATTAATTAGAATAACTTGGCAGGGGCAGCATGAGCAGAACAACACAGGGCATTCAATAGGCTGTTGCTAAACTGGAGGTCCAAACAAATATTGCCAGAGAGTTCAGGAAAGATGGGTTTGATAGAAGAAATTATAGGTGATATTTCCCTGAAGGGACCTTAAAAACGTGCAGCTTTGACTCCAGACACATCCTCCTTCATGGTGATGTTCTCAGGCTTCACCCAGCCCACAGTTCTCACCCTGAAGTCCAACCTTATTTACGGCACGAGTGATAAAATTTTCTTTAAGTTTAATGAGATTAAATATGCCCTTCTCTGGCATTAAATGAGAAATTTTAAGAGTGCGCTCTGGAAGAAGGACAAATTTAAGCATGAGCTTAGACTTAAATAATTTGCTGAATTAGCACTTAAATCTTTAGTCCTTTTTTAGGCTTTAAGGGCTGTGCTCAGCAATGATTCCACTGAAGAAAACCCAACCATCACTAGTTCAAGCACATCAGAAGCAGGACTCGGGATGAGTTACAGATAACAGACACTGATCTATTCTTCCACATTTTTCTCAGTTTGCTACTCTTCAAATTAGAGAATCCCACTCATTCCAAAAGCTATTTATACTCATTATCTTTTCCATAAACACTGCTAATTATTTAACTTTGAAAAGGTAACAGTTATAAAGCACTCACTTCTTTTTAAGAACCAATATTACCGATGGCAACCGAAAGCACAGCAAGTGTAGGGGGTATGGATTTGAAGTGATGCCATCGTTTAAGAAAAGAAAATCCCCATTTTATGAATTTATATTGGAGAAGTTGCAGGCAGGGGTCAAACACCTGAAAGGATAATGCAGCCAAATGGACCAGCCCAAGCCTGACAACGTCTGCAAATGAGAGATTTTCTTCCTAAAAAAGCAGCTACAGTGAACACGTGGGTTTGGGTGTCCTTGGCATTTATAATTTACAGGAGGATGATTATTAGCAATAATATCCACACTCACTTTAAGCCTGACATAGTAAATGTCACTTTATGCTACCCCTACCTGGCTGGGATGCCAGCAGACAGCTGAGAGATTGCAAGAAACCTGGAGATAAAAGCACCTCCAAGGCCCTGTTCAGCTTGACCCCGCTCTGTTGGGACATGGCAGCCCCCCAAAAAGGCTGTTCTAAAATAAATGGATTTCTGGTGCTGGGAATGTTCCCATTAATTTGAAATAAGATGTCGTGTATATAAAGTTTTTGGAGTTCTAGGATAATATTGCCCTGCTTATAGAGAGTGTGGAGAGAGAGATTAGAGAGAAAAAGGATTTTCCACACTATCCAACTGGAGGCAACTGCAGCAACATGTGGGACATAAATAGAATAGCTTGGAAATGTTTTTTTCCCTGTGTAGAAAGTTACTAATGGAAAAAAAGAAAAAAAAAGTTAATTTATACTGTTTGCCCTGAAAATATTTCAAGATAGAGGTTTAGAAAGGTTCTCTGTGTTCTGAAATCAGATTAGAATTAATGATTCCATTATTTGTTTTCTTCTTCCCTTTGATAGGGAAAAGAACATTGTGCTTAGAAACGAATGAATTATTTTGAAGCAAGTATCCTGGAGCATGGAAGATGGACGTGCAGAGAAAGATCAGCTAAAGCTTTGCTTCCACTTTTTCTCCAACAGGACATAAAGCAGAATTTTTCCCTACAGTAAAAGATTTCCAGCAGAAAATATCAAATGAGCTGTTTCCCCTGTTCACATAGCCCAGCCATACCTGTGGCACTCTGAAAATATCAACAGTCACTTCACAGAGGTTTGCTGAGGATGGAAGTTTGGAGCTGAGTGGCCTCTAGACAAGGTCCTTGTCACAGTCTACTCACACGTGGGGCATTTTTTCCATCATCAGGATGCTGTTAAAAAAATGTGGTGTACCTCTAAAGAGACTGACCTGAAATCTTTACTGTCAGGAATTTATTTTGATGAATAGATCTTGAAGTTCTGATTTTTTGGTGGGTATGAAATGTCCAGGACTTAAGCTACTGGGGCAGATCCCTCCATCTCCCCTGGAGCCCAGTCTGGAGCTGGGGGTTTGGACCCAGTAGGATATTGCCTTGCCCCAGGATCCAAGGAAGGACAAGGCACAGAATAACTTCTGGGGCTTCAGATCAACGTGTTTGTTTTGTTTCACACTATAATTTGAAATACTTGACTACCTATGTTTTAATTTGAGAATATCATCAGTTTGTTGGTTGTGAAATATATCAGAGATTCAGGGTCCTCACGCACAAAGCTTCAGAGTAAAAGGTGGACAATAATTACTAGATG
>VYZX01010469.1:67500-127500 GCA_013401335.1 Brachypteracias leptosomus
CCCATGTGAACCCGAGGTGTGCACGCGTGTGCGTTAGCAGGAGGTGACAGAGGGATGTGATATATCCACACGTGCCTATCTATAGGTGCTCAGGGATAGAGAGATATGGTTAGAAAACGAGCAGGGGGATAGAGGACACGGGATGTTTCACACACATAAACATGTTCACACACGTGTGTGCAGGATGGATGTGCATATATGTGAATTAATTGTATTTTTATCATTCTTTTCCTCACTATCTGGAGCTCAGAGCAACAAATGGATGCAATAAACAAAGGAGACACCCTCTGGATGGTTTCTCTCTGCAAGGAATCAAGATGGTTTCTGAAATCACCAATATCATAAAATCAAACCTTGTTTGCCAGAACCGGAGTTTTGGTTTTATGCAGTAATTCTTTCAGCTAATTGTTTTCCTGCACCTTGATCCCCTAATTAGGGCCTGACTAATTATCTAATTACTAAGTAGCAGAAGGGCAGGTTGATGGCGACATTTTAGCCATCTTTCAAAGCCTCGTTATCCTTGTTGAAAGTCATGGTTTCCTCTTGGCTGCAGGCAGCTGCAGCAGCCCCAAATGTCTGCTCACCTTCAACATTTGTCAACCTGTTCATTACAGTGGTGAATTTGACACATCAGAAATGTCCTTTTGACAGGGAAGTTTATACTGGAATGAAAACTGAAGCAAAAGAAAGAAAAACCAAAGAAAGATGAAAGTGTAATTTATATTCCGGGGTTTGTAATAGTGGGCTTGTCTTTAAGGCAGGATATATGTCAGCTCTTTAGGAAGAGGAGCTTTGGGGAGCCTCGGGGCTCGGAGAGGCCTGAGCAGGTGCTGGAGCCGGGCTCATTTCACAACTCAGTGGGGCCTCCAGACACTGAGTCGCTGCCACTGGGAGCCAGGACTGGGACCAGTCCCTGCCCGGAGTAAGAGGCAGGACTGGGAGCTCAAAGACATCAGACGTGGGGGTTAATCGATAACCCAGCACTATCTATTCAAGGCTCCCCGTTTGATCCTGTTGCCTTGTAAATTCAAATTTATCACCTGATAAGAACAAGATATTTGAATAAAATCTTGCATGTCATCTGCCTGGGTGCAGACTGTGAGGGGAAAGTTTCCCCCCATGAAAGCCTTTCAAAATTAGCCAAAAAAAAAGAAAAAAAATCCTGGTATAAAAACTAAAATGCAAATGCTAGAGAATTATAATCAGGGCTGTGCATGAGATCAAACTAAAATGTCCTATCATAGATAAATAAATGTATGTTTATGCATTAACTGTATTTGTCAAAATGTAAATAGTGTCTTGGTGGAGATTTGTAACCAGGACTGAGCATGAAATCAGACTGAAATGTCTTATCCTAGATAAATAAATGTATGTTTATGCATTAACTGTATCTGTCAACACTTCTTTGTGCTGTTTGCTGGGTTTTCATTACAGCAGGAAGTATTAATTTAAATTAAGCAGAGTGAGATCTCTATTGTCCAAGTAATCAGCTCCAAATAAGTTGGTTAATTCCACTTGTACATTTATAAACACTTCTCTTTCAGAATGAATGTTTTCCACTGGAATAATTTCCAAGCAGTTAAAAACAAAGCCAGAAGGGGAACTTGCATGAAGTATTATCCCACATCACATTTGCTGTGCTGTTGTTTGGTTGAGCTCTATTGGAGTCTAGCACGCAGGCAGTGGAGCATCTACTATGACTGTATAAAATGGGTTTAATTGGCATGAAAAGGCACTAACAGAGTGGAGTGGAGTTTCCATTATCCGAGAGGATATCTTATTTACTTTAGTGGAGATGGAGGAGGCAACGAAAGCGATGGGGACTCTGTGTGTGTGTGGATGTGCTTTAGGGGGGGAGCAAAAACCCCACCCCTGCTAAAACCCGCAGCATTTCCACCCCCACTAACCTCAGCAGCCCCAGGAGGATGCCTTGCAAAATGTTTTGCTAATTATAATTTTGCAGATTTCTGTTTAACACGGTTTGCCAGGTGGGAAATTGGCAATGATGATAATACAATTTGACGGGTATTTCACGTTAAAAAAGATGCATTTTTATAACATACTCTCCCCACAAGCAGGCAAAGGAACCTGAGCTGAAAAGGGAGTTGGATTATTTTATGCCACACCATACAAGTAGCCTGATATATATATGATTCAGTGTCCTTTCTATAGGAGGGCAGCCCACATTAAGAATTGATGTGGTACTGTATATGCTGGATTACAGTCACTCAGCCAGTCTACGAGAGACCAGCTCCCTGCTGAGTACATACTTATGTCAATATTTCTGTTAATTGTTGCATTACAAATTGTTACACATCCCAGTGGTGGGAGTTGGCGTTTGTGCCTGCGGTGGAGCTGACAACACCTCCACGTGGTCCCAGGAGGCTTCAGGATATTGTGGGATTTGCCTTTGGAAAACGTTATCACAGTTTATCAGTCTGGTGTCATTCCACTTAGCACTGAGAGGAGGAACCCTGAACCATGCACTGGGGTCTTCCCACCTCTCCCTTCATCCACCAAGAAAACACTTTGAGCTTAGAGCATCTGCACGAGATCAAGCCAAAGCAAAAGAAGTTTGATTCCCCTCTATTTTTTGCATTGTGATATTCTACGATTTATTTTTTTTTTCCTAAATACCAGCCTCTTTGTGCTGTAGCAGGAATTCATTGGTGGGCACTGATGTTACACAGATTCCTGCCCACTACAGGAGATACTTTGAATTTTAAGAAGAAATGGCATTTATTTGGTAAAATCCAACAGTGTTATTGCCTTCAACATGCAAGATTTGCAAACCCAGATGATAAAATATCTAGATGCAATGTTATGCACTGGCTACTGAAGGGATGACCCTAGGAGTTGATTCCACCAGCCACCAAAGAGTTGGTCACTTGCAACACCCAGGCACCACCAAACAGCAGGATGGCACAGTTCTGTTAGGTGAACTTGGATAAATGGGATAAAATCAAGTTTGTAAGAGTGTTGATATTTACCATGCTCTCTAATTCCTTTCATTTCTTGCACTTCAGTGAAGAGGAACCTTCCTTGTGTGAACTAAAACACGACAGTGGAAATTCCCTCTCTGGTGGGAATATGATTAACAGGCAAATTTGCTGTCACCAAGTGACCTGAAAATGAATTTCCAACTCGAGGTGGTGGGTTAGCCCTTACTCTGGGGGGAAAAAAGAGACATGTATTGGGCAATGGATTTCTCTTCTCCCCAACTCTGAGAATCCTTGAGGGATCCAAAGGGATCCAGAGCCATCAGATGGGAAGCTCTGCTTCTCAGCATTCCTCCCAAACCCCACCATCCTCACCAGCTTCCTGCCAGTGGGTTTTACTGGGGGCACTGGGGGAGGGGATTGGTGGTTCATTGCCCCTGAAAACCCTCATAAATAGAGATTCCACAACAAGGAGACTCTGTGCAAAAGGCTAATTACAGCCTGGGGCTGCATTAACCTTTAGTGTGGGTTCCCCCCTGGGATCTTTGTAAGACTCTGTGTGTGTGTGTCCGTGTGTTGCACACACAGATCTTCTCCCTGTCCTTTATTTTCCCATTCTCCTCCCTGCTCTCCCATACACAGATTTTTGGAGGTCTGGAAAAACTTCATAGTGCAAGGATCTCTTCACTGGGAAAGCCAAGGAAAGGTTCAGACCTTCCCATCTCCCCTCAGTGTGAAACTGGCTACAAAATTCCCTCCCTTGATGGAAGCTGTAGCACAAATTCAACAAAGACAATAACAACCAGCCTGTCTATGGAAACCAGCTGGTACAAACCACACTGTCAAGGAGAAGCCATCAAAAAGCAGACAAAACACAATTAATGTGAGCCAGAGGCATTAGTAAATATTATGACAGAGGTAAATGCATTTCTAGGAGCTCCCAGTGCTCTTATGGTTCGTGTGAAAGCTGGCAGAGATGATGGAGAAATCTGGACACATCTCTGAGCTTTTCCTGGGTAGCTACCATGAGTAAGTAAAACTGAAACCAAATATTCAGATTTCACTCCCTAAGGTTGAAGCCTCAAAATTACCCTAATGGAGACCATGGTCATTCCAACCTTGGAGATGCTGTGATGGAAAATGCTGTATTGAATCTGATTTCTGGTCTTGCTACACAATATTTTGGCTGAGGGTGAAAATACTCATGAAATGTCAGCCTGTATCAGATCTGCCCACACTTGAAAGCTCACAGAGAAGTTACCAAAGGCCTAACACAGCCTCACCTAGCTGATGACACCAACCTGACACCCTGCAAGCTCTCCAGGTACCCTAGGGACTGGTTTTGCCTCCTCAGCAGAGGATGGGGAGAGAAAAGCACTTTTATCCTGCTAGATCCTACCTAACAAATAATTCTAGTTACTGTGAGTCCTCAGGTGCTGCTGTCTCACTGAAAGAGTGTCAGAAATCCAGGCAACACAGCAAAGTGATTTCTTTGAATCCTTCCTGCAGGGAAACACACAATGAGGAACAGCAAGAAACTGTTTGATTCCACTGAGGGTTTTTACTGAAGGGCTGCCCAGAGGAGCAGCTTCTCCCCACATGTATTAGTCACATTCATACCGAACCCCTGAGCACCTCAGCTGGGCAACAGGGACTCAATAACTGGGAAGAGGAAGATCCCAGAGAATCTTTCAGCACAGTAGGCACCACAGTGCCCACCAGTGTCCAGATGAGGTCTGCTCATGGAGCAGCAGGCAGGGGAAGGAAGCTGAAGGTTGCCACCAAAGCTACCCTGAGTTGGTGCTAGTGAGCAGCGAGGAGAGGCACACTGAAGTTCTGAAGCACAGCACAGGTTCCTCAGATGCACAGCAAACCCTGCAGGGCCAGTCTATTGGCAGCTTAAGGACCTCCAAATACTGGCAACTTGGAGGTCATGCAGCTTTCTTGAGACCCAGCCTTTACTACGCATGTGAAAAGCAAATTCTGTGTCCAAGAGGGTCTCAAGCACAAAGACACAAGTAAAAATCAAGAGGTTCACTCATAGTCCATGGGAGGTCTCTGGCAGGCAGGTGAGGACAGGGCAGGGTTCCCACCACACACCAGCCCAAGGCTCTAACCACATTCACTGGGGTGAAACCTCATCCCCTTTCACTTCAGCTACAAAGCAGACTTTTTTTTTTTGGAGTTGCCTTTGCAAACATTTATCCCAATGGGTCGCTTCATGTAATAAAATAAAACCTCAGCAAAATAAAAAAGCCTCCCATCCAAACGATAAATCCCTTCCAAACCCAGGTCTGCCACTGAGCATCCCCCTCTCCTCAGGGACAGGAGGAGGGGAAAACCACCTGACAGATGTTAATCGCCTGCTTTAATGAACTGCTTGGAGATATTTAAATACGGTGCTGTTGACTGTGGGACAAGAACATATGTACAATAGTATAAAACAAAGTAGAAACATGATGTATTATTAATACCAGCTAATTCCTTTACATCTATTTAGAGGCACAGTGAAGGAAGAACATACTGCGTATTCTCACCGTAGCTCTTCCTGGGTATAAAGAGACCCTCTGAAGCAAATCCTTCAGCCTACTATACTTCAAGAAGTAGTAATGTAAAGCATCAGACATTTCCTATTAAAGTTTTAAAAACATAGCTTTAAGTCATACATTACACTGAATGCTTTAAGCTCTCATCTGATTCAGTAGGTTTTAAGCCCCACAGAGGTCACATTTGGAAGCACGAGTCACTTTTTACAGCATCTCCAAACATTAAATAAAAATAAAAATTATTAGGAGGAATTGAGCCATCTGTGGAGGCTAATAATGTGTCAGTTTGATATTATTATTAATAATACTATTATTTCTGTTTCATATTAGGGAGATGATGATTGCTAATGGCTATAAACTAGGAGTGATAGCCTTCATTCTGGCCCATCTGTGTCGCAGCCAGCGCGGTGTGAGAGGATCCAGTTACAAACCAGTTGTTTCTCCTGACCCTATTTGGTGCCCAGCTTTATCCTCACAGCTAAACCTAAACCCATGGCATGCCCAGCTTGGATCTGGGATCCAGTTACAAGTGCTTGAGCCTGAGCCCAGCAACCAGCTTTAATGGTTTTGTGACCAGGTCAAGGTCAACCACATTGTGATCAGGTACCTGAGATTGATTGTTTAGGTCCACATAACCAATCCCACCTTCTTCAGCCACAGCAGGAAGAGCTGTCCCACCCAACCTTTGGAAAAAGATTGTGGTAGCAGAGCAGTTGAGGTGGTGGCTTGCTGCTGGTTAGATATAGGAATGCAAACCTTGCTCTTAGTTCTTATCAATGGTTTAGTTCAGCCAGCTCAGCTGCACGTAGAATCATAGACTGGGTTGGGTTGGAAGGGGCCTCCAAAGGTCATCTAGTCCAACCCCCCTACAAGAAGCAGGGACATCTCTAGGGCAGGTTGCTCAGAGCCCCATCAAGCCTGACCTTGAATGTCTCCAGGGATGGGGCCTCCACCCCCTCTCTGGGCAACCTGTTCCAGTGATCCACCACCCTCAGATTAAAGAACTTTTTCCTAATGTCCAACCTAAATCTCCCCTTTTCTAGCTTAAAACCATTACCCCCTGTCCTGTAACTACAAACCCTTGAGAACAGAGGGTTGGGCTGAGAGGTGGTTCATGTCCCTCTAGCCACAATGGGTACTGTGTCATTGCTCATGAGCCCAGGAAAACCACTAGGACACAAACCTGCCTGCACGTTACATTTATGGTAATGTGACTTAGGTTCAACACTTCCAGTGAGTCACTTACAAGATTTATAAGAATTAATTCAACCAATTGTAAGCATTACTATAAGCATAAATGAAGCAGGGTCTGATGTCTAGAGGATGCTTGAGGAAACCCCACCCAGACAGTTCCAGTTTAACCACCAGAGCAGCATGGTTCCATTAACTGATGAAAACAGCAGTACAGTGAGCAGGCAGAACAGAACAAATACAGACAGACAGGGCTCCCCTTTCCCCTCTGTGTTGCTGTTGTGGGTCATATTTAGAGCTGATGATTTGTAATTTATCCAGCAGGTACAGGCACATTTCCCCCAGGTAACATTTGTAAACAGAAATAAAACTGGTGGGGTATTGTTTGCCTCAGAAACTCTGCAATTCTGGTGTGCCATAGAGTAGGCAGCGAGGTGTAACCAGGACCAGTGATAAAAAGAAACTGCAATTGTTTTTTTTAAGGTACAGCTCTAAAACTGTACTAGTGTGGATTGCCATGCACAGAGAGAAATGACTTTTTTCCCCTCTATAAGAACGAGTTATCTGATTCTCTTTTGTTTCCCTTATTCCAATGTTCAGTTGCATTTTAGTGTTCAGAGCTATAAGGATGCATTGAAACTTATGGAGCCTGACATTTTAACTATCTCATCTTAGCATGATTCATCTCAATTTACTTTCTTCAAAAATGTAGCCTAGAAGAATATGAACCATTTGGGGGGCTTGCTAGAAGGCCATAAGCTCCATTAAGGAGGGTAGTATCAGCTGCCTTCTGAAAAGGGTTTGCTTGTTATGGGGCTCATCCTACAAAAGTAATAGGTGCCTCCTGGGAAATGCCACATGGTCTCAAAGGTTGGTTCACAGGAATGGTCCTGGGGGGGGAGGAACTAAGCCCTGGATCAAGTGTTCCATCATAGAATCATTGGAAGGGACCTCAAAGATCATCTAGTTCCAACCCCCCTGTCATGTCAAGGACACCTCCCACTAGACCAGGTTGCTCCAACCTGGCCTTGAACACCTCCAGGGATGGAGCATCCACCTCTCAGTGTATCTGAACAAAGAAATTCACCCTTGTTTCTGCTCTGCATTTGAGCCTTAAGCAGAGCAGAGGCACCTCAATAGTTAAATAATGAGGAGATTCAAAGAGCCTCAATAAACTTGATGGGTTGAGATGAGCAAACAAAATCACTCATATGATATTACACAAGTGTCTGTTGAGAAAACACACGATTTGGGAACTATAGCCACAGCCTGACAAGTATTCTGGGGCAGATCCTCTGTGTGCATCAAGTGTCATCGCTCTACTGAAGTCAGTGGGGCTGTGACAACTGAAACCCAGGGGGCTCTGCCCTTTTGTGCACAATTCTTGTCATACTCAGATTGCTCCACACACAGAGCCCTGGCTGTGTGACCATCATGGTACAAAGCGCTCTACAGACAGCGAGCTGGGCCCATTTCCCAGGTTTTGGTAGTGAAACTTGACTTTCATTTAGAATTCACATTCATCTGAGCTCTGGTTACAACGGTATGAACACAAAGTTTAACCATGACTCCTGTAGGTTCCCTCCTTTCAGCAGAGTGGGGAGTAAAGCACCATAAAGCAGAAGACAGTGAGCACCAAGTGTCCACCACCAGCCTCCAGTGACACTGGCCTGTCCCCAGTCCACACTTGTAGTGGCTGATACAGTGAGCAATAATATATCACCAGAGCTGACCCTTTGGCCTTTATGAATTATCTGTTTTAGAAAGATGTGAAACCACCTTTTATACCCAACATAATAGATATTTAGACATTGTAGATCAATAGTGAACAAGTTTTCTGGTTATAGTTAATGGGTGCCAGAGGGGCATTCTGACATTGACCTCTGACACCCTTGTTGACAAGAAATCTATAGAGGAAAAAAAATAGGGAAGACTGCCAGGTTTTAAAGTTATGAATATAGATCTACAGCAAATAATGGTAATTTTCATTGGGCACAAATTTTTCATACTTCTCAGTTCCAGATGAATTTCTCCCAAATCCTTAATTCTGACCAATGTCCAATTAATAACTGGCCCTTGGTGAACGTGTGAAAACAACTGTTCAGCTGGATGACACAATTCTCCATTTGTTACTCCTGTGATATTGTTCTGCTGTCAAAGGAGACTTTTCCCTTTATAAACTAGGCTGTCATTTATAATTCCAAACCAGCATGGATTTGTTAAACAGCCACATCATCATGGGTCTGGAGAGGAAGAAATACAAGCTCCTGGTTCTGGAAAGCAACTAATCACAAAAGATTTTTAAAAGAAAAGAAGTTTATGGGAATTTAACAGTATGTTTTCTTATAAAATTGGTTGCTAATATGTATTAACAGCAAAGCACTAAATAAATCCTTATTCCTTAATGCATCAGATACTCTAGTATACTCTTAATGCCTCAGATACATCTAGTTTTAAGATTACTCAAAACTAACTTTGATGTAATTAATTGATGCAGCAGAAGATTGTTAGTAAAGGTGGCAACAGCTCTGAGTATAAAATTCTATCACTGCACCATGGATTTGGTGGTACTTGGTAAAGAAAGTTCTGTTGAGCAGGAGCAGTGTCACCAAACCAGACAAGGAGGGTGGATTTCCAGAGGTGTTTTACACCCCAGCACAATCCTGGCACTGAAATGAGCTCTGTCCCATCAAGCCACACTAAAACCTGTGTGAAAGGAGGCTCTTCTCTCCAAAGCAGATCCTCCCCACCCTACCTCCTGTGTTATTAAGTCCCACCCCTGAGGTCTCCGTGGCCTTCCTGCAGCTAAGCACCATTGACAACACATTTGTCCTGGCTGTTCTTTTCTTTGAGCCCCTCTCTCATCCTGTGCAAGATGAATGGCTGCGGGGTCCAGAGTGAGTGTGAGGGCAAAGCCAGGTCTTGAGGAGGGAACCTGCCTCCTACGGCTCCAACATTTTAATTAATTTTAACACTAATGCACAAATGAGAGTTAATCACGCTGCCGTGGTGCTTTCTAATTTACCAAGTTTGTTCATTAAAACTTTCCTCACTGAACTTTGATTGAATGTCATGCTTTTTAAAAGGCCTCTCAAACAGCCTGAAGGCTTTTAAAACAGTCTGGGGTGAAACACTCTTTACAATTTGCTCTGCAAGGAGGAATGGGAAAGTTTGGTGGGAGAGGGATGGAGAGATGCAGCTAAACCAGGGTTGCTTGGGCAGCTTGAAAATGGGGCTGCTTGGAAATCCTCAACACACACGTGACAAAATTATCTGTTAGACATAAGAGAGTGTCTTAATTTTTACAGATTCTACATCAAAACATTTCCCTGGCCTTGCAGCATAAAACTGTCCACAAAATCCTCATGCAGGCTTTTGTCATTTAGTGCAAGAATGTAATATATGCTCTATGACTATTAATTTTATGGCATTGCTTTAGATGATGCTGTTATATGTTTTATTGCTGTGCTATATAACACCAAGCACGGTGATCATGTTATTTGTTTTAGATAATATATTTGCAATGTGTTTGCTAATCTAATTATTTTAGAATCAATATAATAAAACCTTAAGTACACAGTTTGGTCTATTAATTGCTATAACTAAAATCTGAAATTTATTGTTCGAATGGAGGTTCTTTATTTCAAATTAACTGAAGCAAAATGTAATCTTTACCTTTTTAATTAACTGTGTTCAATATTAGGTAAAAAAATACCTCACATTCCCAGTTTCTTAATGAAGGCTGCAATCAGAAAGGCTGACATTCAATCATACATTTAATTGGCTTTTTTAAAGTCATTTACATTACTTGGATCTCCGAGGAAGTTGCAGTTAAGAAAAGGTTTTGTGGGAAAATTCACTCGAACCCTCGGTGCACAAAGTACTTTTATAAAAATCAAAAGCCCCTGTGGGCATGTCTGTGAAGCAAAGGAGAAATACTTGGTTCTTTGTGTCTCTGCCTCTGTGGGAAGCTCTCCCAGGAGCTTTACACAGCACCTGGGCTGCGTAGGAAGATTCCCTGTGGAAATCTCTGCTCTCCATCCTTTCCCTCAGCAAATGCTGTGGGGTCCACTGCTGTTTATTCACACTTTCCCATTTTATTACAGCTTCACATTCTTATATATTTTCTTCTTTTCTTTCTTTCCCCACTCTTCCTTTATTTTAGGAAGCAGCTCAGTTGTCAGCACAGACCATCCCATAGCTCCTAAGCTGTCCTAAGCATGGAAATCATTTCTTTTAACTAGACTTCTTCATTATAAAAACCCTGTGACACTGTGGGTGGTTAAGTGAAGAAAACTGCCTCAAGTGTCTCCGTTAATACCAAATTCCTGCCTCTGTAGCTAGGATGAGCTCAAAGTTTACTCAGGCAATGAAAATGTCTAGCTAGAGATTAAGGCTAACCTCCTTCAAGTTTATAAATCACAGCCACTTCTGTGTTTGAATCCATTTCAATGTGGAATCACCCTGATTCTTGCCTTGACACTTCACCCACCACCCAACTGCTTCTCCTAAGGCTTCTTGGGGGTTTCCAGTAGCCACAGCTCCAGCAGGTCCCATGGGCAGCGTGGAAAATGGTTTCTTGTGCATGAGGGAAGTGACTGACATGGCTGGGGAGTCTGAAGAGTCTGGGACAGGCAGGCTGGACACTCAGCTTGCACAAGAGCTGCTCTTACTCTTCCTCATCATTGAAGAGCTTGTGTCCCCAGAGTGAGGAACAACTGAGCAGTTTGTGCTGTTTGTACAGTCCTCTGACCCACCCTCAGCATCCACATTCCAGCTTCCAGCACAACTGCCTCAGACACCCTCCTGCCTTCTGTGCCTCATCTACCTGTTACATTTCTGACTGAGAAATTAAATCCTGAAAAAAAGGGCATTTTTAACAGCCTTCCGTAGCAGCACCTGGGAATTCTGGCAGCTCTCCTTCCATCACTCTCCCAGCACACTCTGGGGGTAACTTCTCACTTGCCTGGACTGTGCTGACAGTTGCACTGTCTGGTTTCAAAGTCAAACCAAGTGTCAGGATTTTTTTCCTAGAATTCCTCCTTTAAAATTCTCACATTAGTGTTTCTTTAAGGACATTTTCCTCTGCTTATCTCTGTGCTGCTCCATTAAAAGCTTTCTGAGTCTTTTGTACAAACACACCTATTAGGGTATTGTATTTTTGGACAGAAATGTTCATCAACTTCCCAGGAATGATTGCAGAGTTTTTCTCATCTTCCTAGGAAATTTATGAATCGATATTTTCAGCTTCATTGCTGCCCAGATTCTGTGAAACAATCCTTATGTTCTGATCTTTCTATGGGCTCATCAAGCTGAAAGTCCTATTGAATTGGCTGCATTTCTGTTTCCACCTCATTATGGTGGGTGGCACCGTAACACATGTACAATTGTAGCACGAGTCCTTCCTTTCAGCTCCAAGCAGGACACTTTATTAGAATAAGAATGATGGTCACTGATGGAAAACTCCATCTCCTTCCTCCCCTCTGTAGTGCCTCAGTTGAAAGCCTTCCCAGAGATCCTCCTCTTAACTTCATTTATGGATTTAAGTAAATGCATAGGTCATAGTGCTATCTAAAATACCAACACACTAACAGTGTCCCCATTTCCATACTCATGTCATAGTTAATAAAATCACTAGGGTGAAAACTCTACCTCAAATATTAATTCTTATAACCCAAGACCCACCACAGCCATTTTTCTGTAACCTGTGTAAATGTCCCTGTCCAAACCAGAAAGCAGTGACACCCCCTGATGGATGTGTCTCTGCTCAGAACATCCCCAAATTAATTTCAAATAACAAATATGTCGGTCGAAATTAGACTTTGCCAGCAGGCAATTCACAAACAAACAAAACCCACTAGTCTCTGAATACATGAGTAGTTATGAATAGCTAACCCAGCTCTAGTCATTACCTAGCAATGAAAAATTGACAATAGAGTTATTAGGATAATATACTTAATTAATAGAAATATTAAAAGATTCGCCATTAACCTGCATTTGCTCAGAATGCCAGAGGGGTGATTAGTTAGAATGGCACAGAATATTTTATAGGACTTACTGCTCTTACAAGGAGCCAGAGAGATGAAAATGGAGATCCATGCCTCTACTGGATTTGAAGTATGAGCTTAATGGTATTCAAAGTTTTAAACAGGAATGAAGATAAAGAGGAGATGGAAGAATTATACCTTCAACTTACTAAAGCATCAGAAAGATACATTTTTGGGTAGGAAAACTGAGAGTTTAAAATCAAGTTGTTCCAAAAGTTTTTTGCCTGGAAGCAACTATCAACTTTAGCACTTCTCATAGTTCAGCATCTGTCCCTAAAGAGCATATTTTATACCTGAAAACACTACAAATATGTCTTCATCATGCAGCAGACACACTATATAAAATGTATGGAATAATTCTGTGAGTCCACTACAGCTGATGTGCAAAGCACAGGTTTAAGTTCATATTAGGAACTATTTGTTAAGCTGTAGAAGATGAAGACTAGTGGGGGGTTTATTAAACCTATAAAAATTTGGTTCAAGGAAAAATAACAATGAGTTGGTGAGAAGAATCAGAGAAGTTTATTGTGATTTATTAGTGATTGTGGCTGATTTGTGGAAGCTGGGGTTGTCCCAGCAGAGAATTCCAGCAGGCTCAGATGGAGCTGGTCTCATCCCATTTCTCCCTCCTGATAAACTGATGTGTTTGTCTCCTTTTGTTGTATAACCTCAGAATAGTTCAGGCATTAATAATAGTACAGTTAAAAGGAAAAAAAAAAGAAAGATCCCACACCTCATTATCCAGCTTCCTGTTTGGGAGCTGGTGTGAGACCAAATTAGTGTATGTTTGGAAAGCAGGCTGGAAGAGCTGAGCATTGCAATAGAGATGCTAATTTAGAATTAAATAGATCACTGGGAGCCAAGTTCACCAACAATAAATCTGAATTCAGTCACCTGGAAACCCCAGCAAGGCTTTGATGCTATAGAAAAGGCATGGATTCTTCTCCCTACATGTCTTCCTGCAGGAATGCAAAGTCACTTCAGACTAATATGACAAGACAATACCTGTTGTTTCCTTGCAAGGTGGAGAGGGACTCGTTAGGGATGGGTATAAATTGGTGGCCTGAATTGTTAACTTTTAAACCTCTAGCTTTGCAAAGGAACCTCAAGCACAGATTCCAACTTTCCAGCTCCAACATCACTCTTGTTCCCCAGTGTTTACAACATGGTGAGACAAGCAGAAGTCACTGGAGTGCCACCCCAAGCCCTGCCACAGCACATACATCCAGCCCAGAGCTGAGTGGGTGAGGGATTGAGAAAGTTACCAAAACCCACATTTCCTTCCTTAAAGAAATATTTCCTCCTGACAGATTTTGGATTGCATGCTCTTTGAAATACTGGAGCTATCACTGCATGTGCCCAGAGAAAAAATATGGAAAGCTAGCAGCACTAAGTGCAAAATATGTGACATACAGACAAACACACCTCTGTATATGCATGAAAACACCTCCAAAATAATACACCTCAATCAAAATAATTACAAACAAAGTGACTTAATGTCTTGGGGAAAGCCCAAATGAAAATACTCTTGGTGGTGTTCAAGGAGGACTGCTTGGCAAGTCAGTCTTGGCCTGAAAAAGCCTTTTAAACTCTGCAGGAGTGTCTGGGGTAACTTCTTCCAGCACAGACACACAGACACTGGAAGGGTGTGGAGGGAAGGAAGGTCTGGAGAGGAATTCAGGGGGATGCTCTGTGTCTGCCCAGTGCTCTACATCACCTCAGAAGCAGAGTTTCCTTTTGAGCTGGCTTTAAGTTAGTTTTTAAAATAAGAAAATTCAAGATAAGGAACAGACAGAGATTTCAAAGAACATGAAATCCAGTGAAAGGATGGAGCTCAGTCACAAAATTTAGATTAAGGTCTTGATTTTGCTGGATGTGACATCAGACAGTGAGGATGTTGAACCTCTGATCTTGTCACAACCCTTGGTCTGATGCATCAGGCTGCAACTGGACATTTTTGATTACAGGATTTTTATAGCATTATTCATTCCTGTGATCATAAAGGGACAGAATAGCCAGGAAATGTTACATCTAGAGAGATTTAATTAAGAAAAAGCAGCCCCTACCTAGCTCACAAGAAAACAGGATGGATTGGGAAGAAAGAGATGTATTTTATTTTCTCTCTTGAAAAAATCACACATAAAAAAATAGAAAAAAAAGGTTCCTTAGAGGTTTCAAGAACAGAGGCAGTGTGGGTTTGCTACTCAGCAGGCCTGAGAGAACTGACACCAAGTAAATTTCTGATTGAAAATAAACTGTAATATTCAAGATGCTTTGCATCAATTGGAAGCCAAGATGTAAAAACCTCAAATCTCCTGATTCCCTGGAATGGTCCATAAGATGTAATTAAGAATTTCTTCTTCTTCATGATGACAAGTGAGGAAACAAAGAGAAAGAACAGAACAGAAGGAAAGAGGGAAGAATTCCTCACTGAGTACACAGTGGTTGAGGAAATGAAGCCCTGATTTCTTGTGTCTAAACATTGAAGTGGGGCTTCAAAGAATATTAATCAAAATATTAAGCCAGAATGGGATATTTTCATTCACCTTTTGGTTGATTTAAAAACTCCCAACCTCAGAATGCAGATATAAATGGGACTTGTGACTGTAACCTTAGCTTCCCTCTGCAAAGGAGGCAGCACCACCTCAGAGGAGTTCTACAACAATCACATGAGGAGTTCCATCTATTTTAATAATGTTATAAATACTTTGGAACTTTGTTTCTTTTCTTAAATGCCAGGAGTGCATAAAAAAAAAAAATTAAGCAGAGAATTCATTTTCCCCAAAGTCTTCAGTAATTGGACAGAACTTGCAGCCAGCACCAGATCTTTAGGATGAAAAAAAGGTCTCCTGATTTTGGCATTATAACCCCAAAATTCTCATTAGCTCCTTCAATTCATTTAATATAATTTACCCCTCCCTCCAAGTTTTGAGGTGATGGAAAAGATTAAAAATGATCCCATAACAGTCTGTTCAGTATTTTACATTCACTGACCTTTTATGTAATTTGATATGTTCCTTTGGATGTCTGTTCCAAGTGTGGGGGGTGAGAATTTGATTTATAAACAGTGTATGCACACAGGGTTTTTATGTACTTTGGTCACACCACTAGTTTTTTCTGTAGTCATTTACAGTCTATTTGCAATTCATTAACATACTTTTCTTTTTAAAAATTGCCTTTCTTTTTTTTTTTTTGTTTCCTTGAGAAAGGGAAGTCTTCAAATGCTGGTCTGGTGATGGCTGTTATGGGGTCCCTTGCTTGTACTTCATGTTATGGATCTCACAGCTGTAAAGGGGCAGATTTGCTTGGAGGGAGGTTTTTGATGAAAATCCAGCTCTTTCCTCACCTTTGCCTTCAATGCTAAGTAATGGAGAATCATTGTTCCCACTAAAATTCAAATAAAATAGCTTTGAAAGAGCAGATTCTTGGTTCTTCCTCCTGATATCTGCCAGGGCAGCAAACCTAGGTGATGATCCCAAGTGCACAATGCAGCTGAGGTGGAAATCAGATGTTGTGTGTATGATGGTGAAAGGGACCTATAAGAAAGCTGGGAAGGGACATTATAAAAGGGCTTGTAGTGATAGGATGCGGGGGGATGGGTTTAAACTGGAAGAGGGGAGATTTAGAGTAGATGTGAGGAAGAAATTCTTCACTGTGGGGGTGATGAGACACTGGCACAGGGAAGCTGTGGATGCTCCATCCCTGGAGGTGTTCAAGGCCAGGTTGGATGGGGCTTGGAGCAACCTGCTCTAGCGGGAGGTGTCCCTGCCATGGCAGGGGGGTTGGAATGAGATGATCTTTGAGGTCCCTTCCAAACCATTCTATGAATCTATGAAAGCCCACTTGGAAGCAGGGCAGTTTTGCACAGGTTACACTGTATTCTTAATAAGTTTTATTGAAAACTTTGGAAATTACGTCTTTTGGATGTCTGATAATATTCAAGACTTGTAACTATTGGATCTCTTTTTCCTTCTGTAAATATGGGCTGTGAATTTGGGGTATCCTGTAGCCTGAGTAACTCTCCAGTACTCATTTTGTGAAAATAAAAAAAGCAAATAAAAAGAACAATACCACTGCTACACATTCATATTGCTGTAGCTTGTCCTTTAACAAAAGCAGCTTATTTATCAGTGCCACATATCTGGAGGGACAAAAAGACAGCTTTTTGTTTCTTCAGACAAGTTTACCTTTGTAAAAAAACCATCCAAATAGTTCTGTCTTCTTCTAAAGATGCTAAATATGATTTTTCTGATTTCCTTATCTGCTTGTGTTAGTGAGGAAGATGAACTGGATGAGGGAGTAAATTAAGGCTTGTAACTAAACACCAGGCACCCACAAGGAGTCAGGGAATGGAGTGTCATTAGCTATCCAATAATCAAAAGAGAAGGCAGTATTTAAGAATTTATCTAGGACCCAATTTTCTGTTCTTACCCTACTTGTACATCTCAGAATTTGCCTTGAGCATAAAACCTCCTGTATGAAAACATTTGTTAGCAGGAAATCTCTTGTTGGTTACCTGCTTTGCTACTCCAATCTGAGGGATTTCAGAGAAAAAAAATGGTTTCTTCCCTCTCCCCAGCACTGCTGCTAAGGCAAAATGTTTCCCTGGTGTGTGAGAGGCTTTTTCTCCATCTGTGGGGAGTACTATTTCTGATCCCCAATGTAGCAGTTAATAAAGTCTCAATAGTCTTTCCACCATTTCCCTCAGCACCCGTTTGCAGTCCTAAAACTCCACTGCTCCTGTCACTCTCTGGCCTCTCCAATCTTCTCTGCCAAATGATGTTTTCCTTAGCAGGAACTTCCAATGTAGCCCCAATTGTTTCTGTTTTATTGAGGGATTCCTCCTGAGTGGATTTTTCGATAGCACTTTTAACCACACCAGCAGCCACGCTCCTCTAAAGCAAAATTATCTCCAGCTTCCCAAGATTTAATAGCAGTAAAGTTTTTAATGCTATCTAACTGAAGTCCCCTGAGCCTGCAATAGGTTCCTTCTCTTAATATTCCATTATGTCTGACATGCTCTTGCCAGCCATGGAGAGAGATTGGATCTTGTACTCCAAGCTTCCAGACTATCACATTTCCTCCCTTTGCTAAAACACATCCTGCTCTCTCCTGGAGGTCATTCTGCCTCTTTGCTTCTGCTAAACCAGGCACACTGCACACAACAATAGCCAAGGCATGGAAGAATTTTCATTTTTTGGCAAAGACAAGTACGTTTTGGATATATTTTAGGACTGTTTTCCTTCTCTCTAACAGCTAGGAAGCTGCTTTAAAATGAGATGCTTCTCAGTAGCACATGTAGGTCCCGATGTGATGTGACTCATGGCCCTGATCCTGTTCAGATTCAAACCAGGGCCCACCAGCCATCACCAAAATCAGCAGTGCAGGGGACACACTTTGACACTTAAATGTGTAAGGAGACAAAATTAAGATCTTAGGAAAAAAGGGAAAGGCTCCTTGTGACCATGAGGACATGAGGTTAATACTCAGCAGATCTGAATTCAAATCTTAACTGTGTCAAACCCAAGCAGAGATGGGGCTGGCAGTAATAGAGGGTTAAAGAACCTGTCTGCACAAAGGTAATTTGGAGTGCACAAAGGCTATATATGCACTCTGAGGAGGTGTTCTAAGAATTACAGTGGCATCAGGGACAGTTTGGGTAGAGACTTGTGTGGAGAGTTTCATCAGCTGGTTTCCACTAACTCTGCAGGTAGCAATGTGGGCATACAAAGAGAGTCAGTTCACTAATATTTGAGATTCTCAGATAAGCAGCAGTTAGTTCTATTAGCTGCTGTACTTCTACTCTGTCTCTGAACAATTAATAAATAATATAGCATATACAATTGGATAAATGTAAATAACCGGCAATTTCAAGTTTTAATCTGCCATATCTCTACAGCCTTGCCACTTGGTCATTTTTTGGTTATTTCTTTTCCAAGCTGAATTAAGACCCAATGTTTGGACAGATTTGTACAAACATAAGAATGTTTGTACTAAGCCCAGTTCTGAGTTGGGATGGTTAAAAATCAGATGTCTATCTCACTGATGAAAGGATCATCACCTGAACCAATAATTATCTTTGCAAACCTCAGCACTTACACTGCTTGAACAGTGACAAAAGGTATAAATCACCCCCAAGGCTCCTAATTACTACCATTAGCAGTTGGTTTGTTATCCTGTAGGTGAGACACTGATGCCATATTGTAAGGACAACAGCGTGGCTCTGGCTTGCAGCCAAGCCTCGTGTGCTCTCAGCAGAACTATATGTAAAGTCCAGAGACTCCACTTTTGGGGATGCAGCTCTGAAACTTCCATACCCTCAAAATATTCATTTTCTCTGCCTTTTCCACTTGCTGGCATTACCAGACATGCTGGCTTGCATTGCTAACTGTCAAAACCAGTGATGCCATCCAAAAATCCCAGTGTTTTCACCAAACACAGCATCTCTGCATAGCCACACAAGGATGGTCACACCACCAACAGTTGCCAGGTAATATTCACTGTATGTATTTAGATATTATCACTATTATCTCTACTATTCTAGCTCAACAGGTACCAACTGTTAACACAACACTGTCATTTCTGCCCTGTTCTCTGAATGTATTTATTTGTTTAGCCTCAGGATAAAATTATTAGAACTCATAGATTGGTTGGTGAAGAAAATTCTGGGGCACCTGGGAATTACTTATGTTCATGGAGGAAGAACTGTGTTATGGTATCTACCACATACACAGCTACTACAGTGTGTATATGTACTTCTGATGGATGTATTTACATTTCATCCTGCTCAGCACTGGCTGTTTTCTCTCTGAGTCTATTGCAATTCTACCCCTGGTAACAACAAAGTGTTTACATCCTCTAGTAAATATAATATTGTGGCAAAACCACTGTGTTTACCTGTGCCATTGCTTCCACAGTTCAAATTGCAGGAGTGATAGCAAGGCAGGGAAACCTGATGTGAAGAGCACTGGAGTCTAATCATGGAGTAGCTGAAGTATTTAGATGTTTGTGCCTCATTTGTGAGCATTCAAACGAACCTAAGAGGAGTAAGTCAAGTCAACCCCCACCCCAGCTCTCAGAAAAGATGAATATATATGATAACTGCCAAAGCAGATTGACCAAAAGCTGATGTATCTTGCTTTAAAACCTAACAGGAGCACTTTGCACCACCCCTTGCCTGCAGAAGGGGATTGCTGAGTGTGCAGGTTGAGAGTAAAGACAGAGCGCAATCTGTATGCAAATGAAATGTTAATATGGCATATAAAAGTAAAATTCAATAAAACAAGTTTGCACTGAGCACTGAGATCACAGAAATTGGGCTGTTCTTTGCCTTTGTCTCCTCACTGGGTTTTTGCTGAGTCAGTTTTTCTCACCTCTGGAATCTCCTGTGTAGTTTATACACATTGTGTGATTTAGCAAATAAAAGTAAAGAGCATCTTTACCACTAATGAGGTGAGACAGAAGTTTTTACTTGTGCCCACTGCCATTTAATGGCCTGGATATCTCCAGCCCTTTTGATAGCCAGGTTAAAAGCCATATTGATTTCCCTGAAGTTTCTGTGGCTTGTATCTCAAAGAGCTTCACTCAGAAGCAGTGATTCGCTCAGCAGAATACAGGGCAGTTAATGTGTCTTGGTTGGGATATTGTAGTAAAGAAATCATAAGAGCAAGAAATTCTGGACTCCAGTGATTGCTGAGAACCTCTCTGTGGTTTTCAATACCAGCTGGAATAGTCTGCTGCTAAAATTCAACCCCATCCAAAGAGCCAACAAAGTGCTTAAGAAGTGAGGAAAATCAGGAGCTGTCTCTCTTCGGAAGAAACTGAAATTCAGATCTAACAGAAGAATTTTACAGGGTAACTTAAACCACAGTTTAACTATGAACTCGCCCTCAATACTACTATTTGTAATGCAATGTTTTGCTAACCAAAGGCATGTTATTTTCATAGAATCCCAGAATCGCTGAGGTTGGAAAAGGCCTTTAAGATCACAGCACTTTACAAACATCTTAGTGACTCATCAGTAACAGAGGGGAGATTTTAACCCACATTTCAGAGCAAGAATCTAAAAATCCTGGAGAGTAAAAGTCCTCAAAATTCTAACTTAAGTGATACATGTTCAATACCAGGTGGATATTTATTACTCCAGGCTCTGATTTATTTATTTGACAGAGACGGGCAAGTCTTAATTATTATATTGAAGCTCTATTTACCTTAAATCACTTGGCATCCTGGAGTTTTTCTGCCCAGCATTTTGCCAGAGAGACTTTCCAAGCCCTTGGGGGTACTTCACTGTGCTTTTGCCTCCTCTTGTCTTACTTGCACAGTGCCCAAACAATACAATTGCAATGTATATTGTATTGTGTAAGACTAGGGATTTAACTCAGAGTCTATGCTTATAAGGTTTTCATAGAATTGTTTAAATTGTCTAAGTGTTGTGCTATAACTGCTAAAAAGTCTTAATCTTTGAGATGATGCCTGCAAAAATCTCTACCCTCTTCATGTTCAGTTCAGAAAGGGCTGTTGACTCAAACTCCGTGCTTCAGGATACAAGATAGGCAATTATTATGGCTTTGGATTACTCCAGAACCCCACTTTTCCTAGCAGGGAGTGCTGATGCTTGGTCCTGGGTGCAGAGACAGAATGAGTGTGACTGGCAATACTGGCAGAGCATCCAGCAAGGGGAGAAGGGGAGGGTATGAGCTAAGATGGAAAGAGTTCAGCAGAAAAATGGATAGCTGAACTCTTCTCTTGGCAAACCAGTATGAAACAGTAATGATTTGCAGAACAGATGATCTTTAAAGATTTAAAAGAGAATACGTTCTCTTCTTTACAAGAGAAATCGGGACTTCTCAGATCTGAAGGGATCTTGCAGTTTGTATTCAGAAACCATAACTCCAGAACAATTCCCCTCGTTACCTCTAGTGACCTATTGAATCCTGCAGTTATCCGGCATCTCTTCTAAGGTGTTATAATCAAAATAACAACACTAATGGTTTTTCTATCAGGATAAATATTTATAGTTGCATTTTAATACTATCCATGACACTTTTGTAATAGAAAATTACCTAATGCTCTGGCAGCTTATGCTAGTCTGGGGGTTACTTATTTGCAGATCAAGAAGAATTTCCATACAGGCTGGGAGATGTAAATTGGAGAGATCTTTTTTTCAGTATCTCTGCCCTAAATGAGATGTTGCCTTTAATCACCCCACCAGGCAAAAGATTTCTTCCTACAGGAATGAGGAACAGGAGGATTCTCCTCTGTTTACATTGGTGAAAGCAACTGTTTTTCTTTCAAAGGCAGGGACAGCTCCTCTCTTCTCTCATCCCCCAGTGTGCTAAGCCCTTACAGCTGCCAGAACCCCCTGGTTCCTGTGGGACAAACACCTCCAGAGCTTCCACTGCACGAGCTGTTGGCTGAAGACCAACAAAAGACAGTCTAACAGGCAGGCCCAAGAAAGCCAAAGGGATATATTAGGTCTGTTTTGTTCATCTCCCTTTTTTTAGTTAATGATTTAAAGCCCTTGTCACTCTTGCCCTCAGTTTGCCAGCTGCTCCCAAAGCCCTCCACTTGCAGCACTTGCTGACTCTCCCCACAAGGCTCAGGGACAGAGGGAGGAACACCCAGTGTCAAAAAGAAATCCTCTTCTCAGTGATGCAATGAAATATATGATCCAGCCTCATGGGTGATTGAGACCTTTCAATAACAACACTACTGCACAGAACATTTTGGTGAGTGGACAAAGAAGAAGTTCTGGCTGTTTTTGTAGTGAATATCAGATTTTTGGTACCTGTGTTTGACCTGGAGTGTAGGAACAGCAGCTGTGAACCCTTTAAATAATGTGCCTTAAGGCTAACACTTGGATTTATTCCAGCAAATACTGTCTGTTTAGTAGCAGCTGATAACAAAACATCATTTCCCATGCTATGACTAGTTTTTAAGCATCAGTAAAAATGCACTTAATCAATTTATGTTAAATTACTGTGCAATCACCATGGCAGTTTAAGGCTATGCCTATGTATATTGGACATTTTCTCAGATAATTATTATGTTCCTGAGCATTACTTGATGTTTTATATCTACACAACTGGTATCTTTAAATGGACAGTTTATTCTATCTGGACAACCACAGGAACTGTGACCACATTGTCTTTAAAAGCCATTTAAAGGTGAGGCTCTATTTAATTGTCTTTTGGTGTAGGTGCCTCATAAACCAATAAATGTTACCAATGCTGAGCAAGAGCTAAAGGGTGGGGGCAAGAGGCTGGGGCCAGACTCTTGTCAGTGGTGCCCAGGGCCAGGCCAAGGGGCAGCGGGCACCAAGTGGAGCCCAGGAGGTTCCATGTGAGCAGGAGGAGCAAGTTGTTTGGGGTGAGGGTGTTGGAGCCTGGCCCAGGCTGCCCAGAGAGGTTGTGGAGTCTCCTGCTCTGGAGAGATTCCAAACATGGAAAACCTGGACATGATCCTGGGCCCCCTGCTCTGGGGGAGCTGCTGGAGCAGGGGGGTTGGACAAGATGATCCCTTCCAACCCCCATACTGCTGGGATTTTGTGCTTTCTCTACATCTTACTGTCTATACCTTAAAAAAGTAAAATAATGAAGCATATATAGTACAGAAATTTATACCTGCTAATGCCATATCTATTTGTGCACAGGACCAGTGAAATTGTATGTTCTGATCTGAAATATCACCATTTTACACTATTACAATTTTTAATGTCTGTTGTCAGGACCTATTTATAATTATTGAAGTGACTCCCCTGAGCACCCTTAGCAACTAATTTCTATCAGGATAAATAGAAAATAAACTTATGCTGAGCTGTGTAGACATTTATCAAATCAAATGACTACAGAAAATTAATCTTTCTACAGTGGACTATCCAGTCAGAAGAAACCAAGTGCATTTTAAATTAATGAATCTCAATGGGGGTGGGGGGGAAACCAACAAAAACCAAAACCACCCACCCAAATATATACATTGGCCTTATGAATAAACCTAAACAGGAGCCATCTGCTTCTTTTTCCTCTGTCTCACTAGACCCTCACTGTGAATTTCTTTAGCAAACAAACCAATTGGATGGACAAATATTTGCTCAGTTTTCAAAGTATGTTTGGTCTGTATTTTCTGCTGCCTGTTCAAACATTTCCTTTTTAGAAGTAGGACTTTTTTGAGATATTTAAAACACCATCTTATATTTGTGTGGATCACCAGAATACAAGGCAGAGGCTTTGGATACTCTTAGAGGGAAGAATTTGCCCATTATTAATTGGGATACTTTAATGACATTCAGGGGGCTTTAGCTTATCTGCATATACTTTTTTTTTAGGAACTACATAAGCTCAAATAAAAGGGCCAAACTTGATAGGAGGGTTTGATGCTTTTGCAGTTGCATCATTGCAAATAAGGTCAGGACGTGGCCCCGGAAGCATCAAGAGCTTTTCCAATCTGCCCTTGGCACCACCAGGCACTTGGCCAACCCAGTTAAGTCTCTGCTCCTACATCTGTTGCTCTCCTCCCTTTGAACCTTAATCCTTTAATTTCCAGATACCCATGCTCAGGGCGTGCTGCCTTCCAACAGGTGATGGGATGGATCTCTGCAGAGACACTCCATGCTGGGTACTCAGCAGATCTCCAATGAAAGGAGCCCATGATCCCACTGCACCTGAAGGAAGCCACAGGAGCAGCTCAGCAAGCCAGGCCCCACCAGGCACGGGCTCCCCATCTCCTGCTCTCCAACAGTCCTGGAGCCATATATTTATTTAATGTTAATGCCTCGTTGTCTTGACATTCATAATGTGCTAAGCTAGGAAAGTAATTAAAGTTAATTTCTGCTCGGGGCAGGATGAGGAAAGGTGGGGGGAGCATCCTCACTGTACATTCTTATTCATATTTCTTTCCTGTTTTGTGATTCTCAATCGGAGTTTTCTAATAACAGATCATTTCTTTTTGTCTAACTTTAATCTGGCCCTGCTTGACAAGCACCATCCTTTTCATTGAAGGGTAAGACCACTTAAAGAAAGGCCAATAAGCCCTTGCACTGCTCAGCTGACTAGGGTGATTTGTCACCCTGTGCAGTGGTGGTCACACCAATGGATTTATCTCAAGGTAAATGGAGATGCTGAGACCTGGGACCTGGAGCTTTGATTAAGGCCCCCTTTTTGTAGTGTTGATAGATGTTGCTTGTGTTTATCTATTTGAAATGCCACTAAATCTGTGAATACAATGGAAAAAGAGAGTAGTTTGCAGCTGAAAACATATTAGTGATTTATGTTTCACTAAGAAGCACAATAAAGAGACAGAGGCTATTAAGAGGAGCTATTTTCATGAGAAATAGTTCTGCTTTAAAACATTATCAACCACACCTTGATAAAGACCTACATGCATGCATAATCGTGTTTACTTATCCCTTTAGTTGAGTGCAATATACATTTGGAATGCACAGCCCCAAATTATTAATAAGCTGGTAGATGTTTTCCCATGCAAATGCCTGAGAATAGGATACTTTGCATGTTAATTGTCTTTCTGAGAAAAAGCAAGTGGAATACCCTGACCCAGGGCTTCAGATGGACTCCACATCCCTTCAAAGAGCTTCCCATCCTGCTGACCATTATTGCCAGCATTTATTCACAACATTTTAGTAAAAATAACCAGTGGGGTGACACAAAAGGATTATAATGCATCGATATAACTTATAACATGAATCAATGTCAACAAGACGCACCCATTTAAATGAATAGGGTCAGATGAGAATGCTGTATCACCCTGACTCGGGTGACAGTTACAAATGCATAACCTAGTATGCATAATAGGAGTGTACAAACCAGTAGAGATTTGTAAACTTGGTTCATTTCAAGCAGAACTGACCCACAGGAATGGAAAAAGGGAAAGCCAAGCGAGCTGTCGAGAGATAAGTGATTCTGTAGTTGGTTGTTTAACGAAAGGTATAATGAGGTTTCATTTTCTCAAGCTTGAATAGAGAACATGGACCTCAAATGCTATTAGGTAGCCAAGCTGCTATTTATCCACAGGGTTTGATTAAAAGGAAAAGATAACACCTTCTCTTCCAAACACTCTTCTGTTTACAAGTGCAAAATAAAGCTTCGCTGCTCTGCCTCGGGTATGCAAATATATAGGCACACTGCAATTACATGTTTGGAATCAACTGTGCTGTGTTATGATTTATTGAAATGTTCTGAGGATTCCTCTTCAGCACTAATGAACAGCAAGGGGTGGGGGGGAAGGGGGAGGCTGGATAATGTGTGTGCACCTGGAGCATGAAAACTAGTACAGTAAGTTATGTACCTGTAGGGTGATGCTCTGTCTGTTGCTTGGCACTGCAGCGTGCTGACAGGCTAGCAAAGCTCTTAAATCTGGACAACACCTGCACCTCATTTGCTTTAGAGGAGCACCATGACCTGACTGCTGATGGTGAGCCCTCCCTTTCATCCTTAGGATTATGACAAGTTATTAATTGCCACCATTAGCTGCAGCAGCCTGCTTGAGATCTCTGCTGCTCTCTGGAGGTGAGAAGCTATGTGCATGTGAATGCGGAGAGAAAAGCCGTGAAGCACTGGGGCAAACAGAGCAACAACCTGCCCAAAAGGGATTGTGAGATTGTGAATAATTTATTAGAAAACATTTTTCTTTGTCCTTCCCACAGACCCACAAATCCTCCCTAAGCGCTCTTTACCAGCCTTGCAGATAATGTACTTACACATCTCAGAGCTTGCTAAATAGACTGAGCAGGCCACAGAGTTCACTCTTAACGCGGCTTCTGCAGAGTGCCTCACACAGCTGGAGCCCTCTCTGCCTTTCCTGGGAGCCCTTCCTATGGAATTTTTTGGGATCAGGTAGAAAAATGAATATAAAATGGCAGGAAAAGAATATTTCCCCCCTTTTGTTTGGAATTCTGCGGTGAATTGGTCGGTTCCTAGCTAGAGCAGAGCAGGTTTCAGCTTGGCTTCACACCTCATTTCACCCTTCTGCATGGGCTTGCTTGAAGGGGCTCAACCTGCCACATTAACATTTTCAGACACCAAACATCATATCTCACCATCTAATAAAGAAGGTTGTGGTTGAACCTGAGACACAGGGAACAGCAAGTTCCTAACAGGGTAGAGAGAGGAGCCCCAATTGCAGTAATTTAATGGACAGCCACCAGTGCAGGGTGGGGAAATTTGGGTCTAAGGAAGATAAAAGTTTTCAGAAGGGTCAGGAAGGGGAGATGATGAGGATGAAATATGAACTGATGTCAGCAAACACAGCTGAGAGCCAAGACCACTTCCTTGTATTTTAGCAATCCTTTCAGTGTATCAGCAAGACAACCAATACTATCATCTTCAATCTCTAATAGGATAAAAGGATTCCATATTTTAAGATAATATATTTTAAATAATACTTACAATTTTTCATTTCCTGTCCAGAGCTTTTCAGTTCCTCTGCATGGCCACTTTAAATGAAGTGTTTCAGTGCTTGCATTTATGTGTGGAAATAAATAACAAATGGAATTTACACACCTAAAGTCCCACCCCTCATTTGGCTGGGCAAGAAAGGATGCATAATGATTTCACAGGCCATACATAGACAGAATGTACCTATAATAGGGATTAGAAATAAGGACTACCACTGACTCCATCAGAATCCTCTCTGAGAACTATAGAGGCCCAACATTTTCTATTTAGCATGCAATCCCATAACAGTTTTCTTCTATTTGTTATCAGATTAATTGAAGTTTAAAACTCTCTTCTCAGCTTTGTTTGTATCTTTATCAAGTATATGTATACTGATATCATCAGTATCTCAAGTGTGGCACAAGATTTCACACCTCCACATACCTTTCACACTTCCCCAGGAAAGCAAAATCAATGTGGAGGTACAACTTGAACAGATTATAAATTATTACTATAATAGTACTAAAATATATGCTAAGCTTGAGTTTACAGGAAAGCCAACTGAAACTTTAGGTCAAAGTAATTCACTCTCACATGAAAAAATAATATTCTAACTTAAATGCCACAGAGGTAGGTGCTGGTCATGCACCAACCCCCTCTATGGGGTTACCTTCATGTCTGCCTTGATGAGTATGAGGAACTCTCTGGTTTGAGCCCCAGAATAGAAAACTGCTGCCAAGGTTCAGGACAGAACCCAAAGAGACTGGAGAAGGACCAAGCTCAAGCTCTGACCACTCTGTTGTCACATAACATTCAATGTTTTAAAAGAGTGAAATTCCTCATCTTGCAAAGAGTACTTGTAGGTTTCTACCATGAGGGGATGATTTGGGGCTCTGAATCTCAGGTGGAAAGAAACACTTTCTTAAAGCCCAGACCTTGGCAGATCCTGTTAGTTATTGGCTGGCTCAATTCCCCAAAGTCCCTCACTTTTGATCAGTCTTTCACAGCACTAAAACACTGAGTACAAATCCCAGCTTCTCAGCTCTTTGCCCAGACACATAAACCATGGCTGTTTGTGTGCCTCCAGTCCTTTGATCCATCAGACCTAACCTCCTTCCTCCCCATCTCCTCCTCCTCNCCACCTATACAATTACTGTGAGTGTTTTGAACCCTTCATTTGCCTAGGAGAGAGAGCTGAAAGCTACAGACTAAATGAGACACTGGATTTTCACATTTAAACTCAGAGGTTTTCATTCCCAAGTAGTCCAAAAGCAACTACTATATGTTGTCTGTAAATACACAGGTACAATGGAATAATCAGAGAAAATATTATACTATAAAATATTATGAAATATTATCACAGCTGAATAAAAATATCTGGGTTTGAATAAAGATACTGAGATCAATAGGCTGATATTTAGAATGCACTGTACTCTCTGTGGTATATAACATGGCATGTGAAATATACTGGTCTTGACCTAAATCTTGTTAGTCTACATAGAAAAAATGGTTAATTCAAGTGATCTCTGCTGCTTACATGTTAGTCTTCAGTTTTGGGTGCTTCATTTTGCAACTCAAACAATGCTCTGTTAACACTGTTTACTTATGGAGTACATAAAAACACACTTTTCCTCACATTTGTCATCATTTCATCTAACCATTAAAAGATTTTAAACAGAAAAAGAAATTATGACAATTTTAACAAGCCAGAATATCACGGTGCCCAGTATGGACAATGAACATTTTACCTGCTTCTTTTGCTTAACATAAAACTTTGTTCTCATCATCATCAATTCTACTATGATTTATCTGTATGTCCTGTCAGGTGCAGAAATTCCAATGGAGATGGTTTTGCAGAGGTCCAGGTGTACATAGGAGGGAGCAGCTTCACTGCATCCTGAGCTACCCCCTTCTGCAGTGCTCATTTTAGTTTGACTCATGGTTCCAGAAGAGCAGGGGGAGAAAAAGGAACAGCCAGTCAGGGATCTAGCAGAGAAAGGTCTATTTAAGAACCACAAAACTCTCCTTTTTAGCAAGGTGAGGGCTCCACAGCTCACATCTAACCCACAACTGCACTTNCTCCTCCTAAGCCTTACAGCCTGCACCACACCATGCACTTCTCTTTTGCAACGTGAAGGAATGGTAACACTATTATTTCTTCATCATTTTTACATTAAATCTACCAAAATGTGTGAGTTATAACTCAAACGTGAGTTATAACTCAAATCTAATTTATATATGAGTTACAAGAGTAAGAAATGGGGAAGTTATCTTCACAGTGTACTACAAATCTACTTTTAATTGGCCTTGTCTGATATAGCAAGTTAGCAAATAATATATAATAATATATATATTAAAATGTATATTTTTTATATATATATATATATATATATAAAAGTCCACCTATACAATTACTGTGAGTGTTTTGAACCCTTCATTTGCCTAGGAGAGAGAGCTGAAAGCTACAGACTAAATGAGACACTGGATTTTCACATTTAAACTCAGAGGTTTTCATTCCCAAGTAGTCCAAAAGCAACTACTATATGTTGTCTGTAAATACACAGGTACAATGGAATAATCAGAGAAAATATTATACTATAAAATATTATGAAATATTATCACAGCTGAATAAAAATATCTGGGTTTGAATAAAGATACTGAGATCAATAGGCTGATATTTAGAATGCACTGTACTCTCTGTGGTATATAACATGGCATGTGAAATATACTGGTCTTGACCTAAATCTTGTTAGTCTACATAGAAAAAATGGTTAATTCAAGTGATCTCTGCTGCTTACATGTTAGTCTTCAGTTTTGGGTGCTTCATTTTGCAACTCAAACAATGCTCTGTTAACACTGTTTACTTATGGAGTACATAAAAACACACTTTTCCTCACATTTGTCATCATTTCATCTAACCATTAAAAGATTTTAAACAGAAAAAGAAATTATGACAATTTTAACAAGCCAGAATATCACGGTGCCCAGTATGGACAATGAACATTTTACCTGCTTCTTTTGCTTAACATAAAACTTTGTTCTCATCATCATCAATTCTACTATGATTTATCTGTATGTCCTGTCAGGTGCAGAAATTCCAATGGAGATGGTTTTGCAGAGGTCCAGGTGTACATAGGAGGGAGCAGCTTCACTGCATCCTGAGCTACCCCCTTCTGCAGTGCTCATTTTAGTTTGACTCATGGTTCCAGAAGAGCAGGGGGAGAAAAAGGAACAGCCAGTCAGGGATCTAGCAGAGAAAGGTCTATTTAAGAACCACAAAACTCTCCTTTTTAGCAAGGTGAGGGCTCCACAGCTCACATCTAACCCACAACTGCACTTTTTCAACGGTGTTTGGAGACCCAAACCTGTCTCTGCTGGAGGTAGCTCCTCACAGCTGACAAAGGGAGAGGCAAAGGGTTAAGCTGTGGAACAAGCTGTGTACACACTGTAGGTATGTTTGTTTCTGGAGGGATGAATAGAGTCACTGTGAGGAGCAGAGTGTTATTTTAACACCTCTTCTCTCCTTGGCTCCATGGCCAGTTCACATGTAACTGAGTGTTTCCATGGAGGAGCGAATCCATCTGTGTTTTCTCACCTGCAGGTGTTGGGGTTTTAATTACAAGCTCTAACTAATATGTTGCTATTTTGTGAAGGGATGTGAATTATAGCAAAGGCAAATTATGAATGATAATGAGAGACAGAATAACTCACGTGGAATGATTTTCTGGTGCTTTTGTCCCCTCAAAGAATGAACGTTAGTGAAATAATCATGGGTGGACACTAATTTATTCTTGTTGTGTGCGCAAGCAAGACAGGTACAGTTTCATTTGCATCAATTCAACAGGCACAACTACTTAAAGAGCTTAACTGTAAAACCCTTAAGATGCATGAAGGAAACTAGACTTCTCAAAGAGCTTAACCCTGCCTTCCAAATTCAGACACGTGTAGCAAAGTCATTCACCACCATTTGTCCCTCAAGCTGCTGCACTGTGTATGTACAGACACACAGCTGAGCTTCAACCCATACTGGGCCATCCCAGCTCTCTGAATCTCTGGGCAGTTTGGATCCTTTGTGGTTAGTACTATTAGAAAGTAGGAGTGAATATAATGAGGGTGTTGGAGCCTGGCCCAGGATACCCAGGGAGGTTGTGGAGTCTCCTCCTCTGGAGACTTTTAAAACCCATCTGTGTGGCCTGCTCTAGGTGACCCTGCTTTGGCCAGGGGGGTTGGACTAGATGATCTCCAGAGGTCTCTTCCAACCCCTACTAATCTGTGATTCTGTGATAATGACCTCACCTCAACGCAAACATTAGGACTGGAAGATTTTCTATAGGTTTCACACAGTGAAGCATACCTTCTGTTTGGGCATCTTATTTTGAGAAGAGAACAGAAATAATCCTATCACAATTTACCAGAACAGTCCCACCTTTGTGTCCATGTATCTGACATGATGGATATGGAAGGATCCTTTTAGACCATTTTTGGAAAGGCTGCCATCCAAAAATCTCCCTAAATTACCATTAGGCCATCTCTTTGTTGTAACACTCTGTCCCAGATCTTTACTTCTCCAGATGTCATCATCTCACCAGGGCTAACAGCCAAGAGGTAAACATAGTGCCAGTCTGCCCTTGGTGCTTGCTGAGAAAACCAGTGGAAAGAATGGTAAATAAAATTGACCCAAGGAGGCTAACAGAGCCTGGGTCAATATCAGAGGACTCTGAGCCATTAAAGAGCTGTAATATATGGTGTAAGCTACACCACAATTCCAGAAAGACATAAGTCTCTCACTCCCTATCAAAATACACAGTATAGATATGTCTCATGCCTCTAAAAATTACAGAGAAATAAACTCGCCCTTCAAGGTGAAATAATAAAGGAGAAGAGGAAGGTGATGAAATGATGGAAAAGGCAGAAGAGAAGGCAATAGTTGGGGGGAAAACACACAAAAAAACTTTAAAAAGAGGTGGTAGGGATTTATAAGTGGGAAATTGTTGATCATGAGGTGAAAGTGGGTAACTAGGCACTGAAGGAACATGAGAGAGAGAAAAAAAATAAAAGGAGTAAGAGAAAAACAAAAACAACAGGGGAGAACAACAGAGGAAAGAGAGATGGAGGCAGTCTGATGGCAGCAGAAGCAGTTGTTAATTACAGTTAGGAGGGTTTGCTGTAGACAGTAACATAACCTATTCCATTCTATTAATCATTAGGATCTGGGTGCCTCCAATGGCACATGAAGTATGTGTTATTTGTCCTCTGGTCATTTCTCTGGGGAAAGATGTGTGTTCAGTGGGTACCGAGAGATTCCTTTTCTTCTTTCTTAATATACATGTTGTTGTGTTTTCAGCTTCGAGATGGCAAGGTCAAAGAAATACTCCTTCCCTTGCACAAATGTGTCTTTGAGGCATCAGGGAATTCAGGAGTGAGAGAAGAATCAAACAGAGCTTGCAAAAGGAAAGAGATTTTTAAACGTGTTGTTTTCTTCACTGCTTCCCGAGTATTTTTTTTTTGTTCAGACTTTTGGGATCACCTCACCTAAGAAAAATCAGGCTGAAAGCTTCACCACTGGCCTCTTTGCCTGCTGCTTTCATTTCACCCTGGACAGGTACATACATCAGAGCTCTGCTTCAGACTCTGAGCTCCTGCCCAAGCAGAACCTCTACCTCTTGCACCTACAAACCTGGCACAGCCTGAGTCCTGCTGCCCAGAGACCCAGCTGGATGCACCACCACACAAGATAGGACAATGGGACTTTTTCTGAAGGAATCTACTATATGAGTGAATTTAACCTAATTAACCTCTTGGCTCTGTAACCACATCCTGCAAAGGGCTCAGCAAAGGTCCCCCAGCTGAGTATTCTCTGGGTATGTGTATGTGCAGCACAACCCACCCCACATTCATCATCATGTCCTCACCACTGATCCAACTCCTCATCCTTTTATCAATCATAAGTCACATCCAGACACAACTGATACAACATTATCACTCGTGTGTCTCCAGGTCTGACACAGCAAGAGTTCAAAGCACCATAAATTAACCTAGGATATATTGAGCCCTCTGAGCACTGCATCCTGAAGGTAGCTGGGGACAGTGTGAGCACCAGGGACACTCTGCATCGGGTCCCAGTGGGTGACAGCACCATTAGCAGCATGTTTTTCCAGTTCTTAAGGAAGGTATATCACTGATCATTATAAATGGATAGTGATTGTAAGGCTAAATTCCCATCAAGGGGTTGATGAGTCATTAAAACCCCTCAAGCTTTGTTCTCACAGTTTATTGCCTCATCATCATCACCACCCCTTCATGAAATTATTGTCTTTTAATTAGCTCTAGCCCTTTCATTACTATCTGTATCATTGCAGAGAAAGAAATAGGGAAACAGCTCAAATAAAGTATCTGATTGCCCCTTCTGAAGCTAGTAATAAGATATTAGCATAGTGTCATTTAAAGTGATGGCCTTTACGAGATGGCAAACTCTTTTTTTCCCCTAAATGAAGGAAAACCTGGACGTGACTCCTGGATCCTGTTCCAGGGGTGCAAGGATTTCAGAAGCTATCACTGAAGCTTCATTCCCCTGCCACCAGGAAAGCCTCCCGTGGCTCCTATCACCTCTCAGCTTCTCCCACCAGCTCAGGAGGTGCTGGGCTTGGTGGGCACCAGTGCTGTGAGTCTCAGCCCTGCATGGGACCATTTCACCTGCTATAGAGCAACTCTTTATACTCACAGATTCCAGTGGAAACTGCTGATTGGAATATATGAAATAACAGCAACCATCCCAACTGCAGTGATCTCCTGTATTTAAACCACGGGTTTACACGCTTCATAAATTTCAGTATTTGTAATTATATGATATATATGAAGAGAGTGAGTGAAAGAGAGCATATATATTATGTGAGGAAACAGCATTATCGATCCTGTATTATACAGTGCACAAGAAAATTAGTTAACCATACAGCTCATTGGTTTAAAGATGGCAGTAAAGTTTAAAGGCATTCTGTTGTGAAGTTAAATATAACAGCCATGACACAAATAGCACAATCGTTGTGCCCGCATTTCCCTGGCAGCTCTGGAATTTGTGGGCTGGATCCTGCCCCCAGCAGGACCCAAAATAACCCCACAGCAACTCGTGGGGTTACTCCAGGTTTACACCACAGTAGCCGGACCAGGAATTTGGATCCAGAGGTTTAAATAAGGCTTATGTAATAAAAGGGGAATTTATAATGGTTCCCTGTGGAGCTGGAGGGCAAGGGGAAAGCTCTGACTGCTTGTATCAGAGTTAACAGAAATGGGCTTTAGCTCCCCACTTCAAGTTGTTTCATCTGAAAGAGTTTGGGTTTTTTGAATGAAAACAGATCAGAGTAAGCAAAACTATTTACTAAAGGGGCTACTCCTGGGAGTACAGCCCTACTCTACCCCAGGCTTCTCCATTTTCAGTCAATTCCAGCTGCGTTCCATCTCTTATCATAGAATGGGCTGGGTTGGAAGGGACCTCAAAGATCATCCAGTTCCACCCCCTCTACCATGGCAGGAACACCTCCCACTAGACCAGGTTGCTCCAAGCCCCATCCAACCTGGCCTTGAACACCTCCAGGGATGGAATATCCACAATCCTCCTGGGCAACCTGTATCAGTGTCTCACCACCCTCAGTGAAGAATTTCCTCCTAATTTCCTAATTCCTTCTAATATTCCATTTTTTAGACCACTTGTCCCTGGGGTGGAGGCTGGCTGCTGTGGGAGGAGGGCTGGCACACCACAGGCTGTCAGTCTGCTGTGGATGCCAGTGTATGGCAAGGATGGGAATGTCCTGGGAAGCAGTGAGACTCCCAGGTGAGAATCCACACATCCCAGATCTCATTCCTTCTTCTGCTAGGCCTTTGCTTTATGACTTTCAATGTGTTGCTCGCTGTTCCTTCCCTTGTAGGATGGATGGGGACTACAGAGAGCACACAAGGTCTAAATATTCCACGTCGGGGAAGATTCTCTGTTTCCCTAAGAGAAAACTCTACAAAAATACAAAATGATATCACAGTATTTCACACCAGGCAGCCTTGTGGAGCCATCAATAGTCCTACAGCAGGCTGCTAGCTCCAAGCAATCGGGAAGGGGAGTGGAGCAGTGGTAGTCAACAGAAAATACAAGGAATTGCAAAAATACTGGGCAGGAAAATGGAAATATAATAAATTCTGCATTTAATTCCTCTCCCCCCATTTCATACAAATGTGATCTAATTTAATTTCAAAGAAATCTCTCTCCCGGATGCTTCGAAAAGGTTAAAATGCAATTTTCTGAAACTAAGTTATTAGATAGAGGAATATTAACCTTTGAGCCCCATAGACTTTTACTCTTTTTTATCTCCTTTTCATTTTTGTTTGTGGGTCTATTCATTTTTTGGTGATCTCGGCCGGGTTGCTAGGTAACAGGCACTTAGTGTGCAGGCATGTTGGTCTATCTGTCTCTAGGCTTAGTCTGGCTGGTCCAGGCTCCCTCCTTGGCCAGCGCTCGCTGCCGGCAGCGCCGTCCCTTCCAAAAAGCATTTATCACAGCCTCGCTCAGTAATGGCCACTCAGTGGAGGGGAAATTGAGCTGACCTGAAGGCCAAAGCTGTTAGGGAGACTGGTGGGAAGGGTAAAAGGGTCACAGTACCCTTTTCCCACCCACTTAGTGGGCAGTAAGCAATAGAACAGCGGTGCCACTGTTTTCGCTAACATATCCCGAGGCTTTGCACCTGAAATAAATGTTTGTTTGACATTAAAAATAAAAGAAAGGGAAAAAAAAAAAAATCTGGTTTCCTCCCAGAAACTGGTTATGCGATTTAAACTTGAGCAAGGTAGGGGGAGAGTGGGGAGAAGGGGTTAAGATGTGATTTGTTGCTCGCTTCGGACAATATAATTATTTCCTTTTGATAGCAATAACTCTTGTACGTGCCCCATCCTCTTTGATTTAGAGAAGGCAGGAATCACAAAACCCAAACAGTAAGTCTTTTGTTTCCTTTGGGTCAAAAGCATCACCTACCATGAGTACCTGAATAAAAAAAAACCCCTGAGTTCTGTGGACAAATCAAATGTATAAATAAATAAATAACATCACCCCCAAACCTACCAAAATACAAGCACAGTTTTGTATTTTGTCCTGAAGAAGAATATTTATACACCTGAATGGTGTATAGTATAGAAGCATTTTCTAACTCCAATTGAGGTGGTTCTTCCAGGCTGATGTGGAAGCATTTACAAATTGAGAAAAAAAACTATTTTACAATAAAAACAGAACCTGGGATAAAACGGAGAGGCATTAACTCATCTCTGTTTTCCCTTAATAACCTAAACCTTCAATTTCTTGGAGAGATAACGTGCTCACAAGAGCTGCAGGACCAAAATCCTGAAGGAAACAGAGAGCCTGGCTTTCAGAACACATTTTAGAAAGCCATATGTATTTATGTTGCTACATGACTTATATATAGGGACCTCAGGCTATATGTCAACCCCTCACATGGGTACCATGTTCTCAAGCTCTTCACTATTAGACTCTCATTGAGAACCTTTAACTGGTGTCAGCAAAGAGCAGGATTTGGGGTCCACTAGTTAGTAAAACATCATTGCTTATAGTGCTTTTTCCTCATACAGACACAGGACTGCTCAAATCATTATAAGGTCTCTGCTGCTGTATCCAGTGTTCTCAAACAACAACATTTAACCAACAAAAAGAGCCCGAGTCAATCTCGGGTTTAGTGATTCCCAGGAAAGTCATCAAATAAAAATGTGAACTTTAAAATTGATCAGGATTAATTTCACTGACGCTGTATCATAACATATATCTCTTTGGAGACTCATTTGTTGGGCTGCAGATGCAAAGAAAGTAAGGAAAGAAATAAATCAGAATACAATAAGGCAATTAGACTTTTGCCATTGATAGAATACTAAAAATGTCTGATTTATCAAAGCATTAACAAACAGAAGGAAACACAAGACGTATATTTTCCTGCAAAATACCTGCTTAGGAAAAATAAAATAATAAGCAAGACCATGTTTATCAATAAATTTAATTTCCCAATATTGCACCTCTCAGTGTGCAATGCTATTTCATCTGCTAATTTCAGGAGCGCAGCAATAGAAGGTGATTTATCCCATGAATACCAATACAGTAAAAATCCTATTCTCATCTCTAGGAAATTGTCTTGCTCAGAAGAGAACATTCCCTCTTATATGCTATTATATGCATATTAAGGATAAAATATTAAAGATTTACATGCACGCACATGTACATGCACATATACCAATCTAATTTCACAAATGTTATATTGAATTTTGCTGTGATTATGAGAGATTCCTTTAAAACTCAATGATTTGGAGCTCTGCAGGATTTACTAGAGACCTGGGTAGTGGTAATACTCCTCATAATATTACTAAAGGCATGAAACACTTCCATATTTCAGTTGTTCTGTTATAATAATACAATGAAAACAGTCAGATTGCAAGTTTTATTCCCTATTTCTGGCTACAGCGAGGTAGAATCTAAATGATCTGAGGTAGTGCTGGCTCATGGATCATATTTAGGCTGCTTACTGTACTCGAACACCTGCAAAGATGGCAAAAGTGCAGCTCAGAGAGTGTCATCTTCAACATCTGAACTGAGTTTAGGTCTTAATCTGGAGAGAAGATGGGGTGCTGGGCTACCTAATGAACTTGAGAAATACCTGACATCAAAGGAATAATTTCACCTGTGAAACAGAGAGAAGGGAATAATCCTCACAGGGAATTTTCCTGTCATTATTTATCAGTTGCCACCAGGGCATCTGAGTGTCTGTAGAGAATTTCTAAGACTTCCCCAAAATGTTTGTCCCTCAGAACAAACACAAAGCTTTTCTGGAGCAAAAGTAAAGGAAAAGAATCATTTTTGAGGGAAAAGTCAAGGATAGGAATTCGAGGCAGAGGTAGTTAAAATACAAGGTAATATTCCCATAAATGTCTGAGCTGCTGTTGGTCAAAAGTCTGAACATTTATTTAATTTTATCATAAAAAATAAGTAAGAAATCAGATGTCAGAGAGAAAACCTCGTGAGACATTGTACTTACACCCTGATCTAACACATACGTAACGAAAAATTCCCCTAAACAAATGTAGGAGCCAATTTCAAAAGGTAATCTGCAAATGATGACTTTGGGAAGCCTGAATGAGGTGTGCAGTGCTCCTTTATTGATCTGCATACAACTGGTTGGCTAGAACAGACAGCTCCATTTTCTATAAGCAGCAATGGGAAACTCAAGTTAGAACTCAAGGCACTGAAGTCAAAGAGGGTCCAGAAGCAGTAAAGAATTTGGCAGAATGTACCTTAAATATGAGATTATAAGGAAGGCAAAGCACAAGTGTTTAACTGCTTTAGTATGCAGGTATTTATTAATCATAATCCTCCAGGAAACCAGAGCAGATGTCTTGAAACACCCTGGACTAGTTTAGTATCTGGAAAAAATAATAATTTCTTGAGCACAGTACCAAGCTAACTCCAAAAAGCTATTTTAAAAACAAAGCAGGATTGTACAGACTTGAAAATAAAGCTATTGTACTTTCCCTTCTTCCCCCTGTTATCCATTCCTGGAACGATAACATATTGTCTCTTGTCAGGGACCAACATGAAAAGGAAATTACATGGCTGTCTAAAGTTATGTCTTCACTGCAAAACAGTCTTTCACTGCAGCTTTGCATTGATGGCTCTCCTGATCTTACAATATAAGCAAAGAGAAGGCCCAGGGGGTTTCTTTTGGTGTAACTTGGACAGGTCAACCTCAAATTGTGGGGGAGAAATAACCACAGCTAACTACACTGGGATGATAACACCTCAAAGTCTCTTGTAATTATCTCTTATCCTCTTCTGCAGAGAAAAACGTAGTTTTAAAAAGTAAGTTTTCACTGAAAAAAAAAAAAAAAATGAAGAAAATGTGGGAAAGGTTAAAGGAAATCATATAAAGGAAGGGCTGCCTGAGTGTGAAGAGGACGTGATGCAAGGACTTTCCAGAAGCAGGGTTGTCTCTTATTTACCTTAATAGGTTAACAGCATCAAACCCTAATAATTAAGCACAGATGTTGCTAATGATTCATTATTACCACTTTCTATAAAAAACAAAGAGCTAAACCTGTTCTTCCCAGATTTGCTGGGTCAGGATGCAGTGGAGGTCTGAGATCTCATCATGACTTTCTGCAGCAGAAATGCAGACCCTCCCACCCATATTTGTGTTAGAGACTCCAGAGCTGGATGCAGTAACTCCAGATGGGGTTTCACAAGAGTGGAGTAGAGGGGGAGAATCTCCTCCCTGGACCTGCTCTCTACACTTCCTTTGATGCAGCTCAGGACTTTCTCAGAGGACATCTCAGGTGATGTCCTTTGAAAATCCTAAAGCAGAAAGGAAATCCTAAGCAGTGACAAGAGTGGTCTCCACCCTTTCCTGTCACACACTGCTATCTGTGCTCTCAGCTCACAACCAACCTACTCCATTGTTCAGACTCTTCAGCTGCTTTAGAGGTAGCTTTTAAATGCTTCAACTTATAAACCAAAGAAATAGAAATACATGCCACTTTATTTCAATATGTAAGGCTGTAAATTACAGCTCTCCAGAAGGTGTTTTGCCTTCAGCTGTCCTTGCAGCACAGCCACAGTCTCCAAAGAGAGCAGCTCAGGGTGGGAAAGGAGGGTCAGAAATCCCAATGATGGTTGGACTTGATGATCTTAGAATTGTTAAGGTTGGAGAAGACCTCTATGATCTTCCCACTGCCTTAGAGTAACTCCTTTGAGGCACACTCACCATAAATCTGTGATCTGTATCTCTTTATCAACAATTCCTTTTATAAGACTTTTTAATACAACTTAGGCCAATCTCTGATGAGGCCCTTAGATCTGCTCCACTTAAAGTTTAATTATCACTACAAATGACAAGCTCAATCTGTAACCTTCTCTATCTGCAACCATCATTTCTGTCACTGAGCACCACAAATCCAAGAGGAGCTTCATACTTTGTGCTAGACATCATCAAGACAGGAGAGAGAAGATTTGCTAAATGTCATCTTGGGGGAGGTTGGGATGGGGGAGAGAGGATTTGCCTCATCACACTCCAGCAGAAAAGGAAGGAAGAGAAAGGGAGAAGCAGCAGCCTCTGTTCCACCAACACGGGCAGTGACCACTCTGCATGGTACCAATCACTTTTTCAAAGAGGATTGCAAACCAGCTTGCACCAGGAGCTCCAGAAAGTTCAGCCTTGTCCACATTAGCATCCCTGTGCTGCTCTCCCCTTGCACATTAGTTACTGCTGAGAAATCCAGCTGTCGATCCACACATGACAGCTGAGATTTGGTGGCCCTTAATGAAATACAAGCTGCAGCAACACGAGCCATGTTAAAGCTGCCTCTTCAGATACGTGCTGCTAAAAGAGTCAGGAGCAAGCTTCACTTGCTGCACAGGCTGTTTACAGAGGTCCAAGTTAATGTGAATACAAACTGAAGCGAAAGTATGAGTGATATCCTTTTGATGTGGCTTATGTGTGCACTTTCCTTTTATAGCAGGTGGATATTTTTCTTGCAGGAGATTAAGCTATAAATTGGAGAATGTTTTCCTTGACGTTCGCCACCACGGTCCTGACGGAAATGAATGTGAAAAATGAGTGTGAATGTTTGGGTTGCTGTTTTTTATTTTAAATTAAATTACTTGTCTTTCTGCTCCTTGAAGTTTGGGGATGCTGAGTAACGCTGTGCTATGCCCTGCATGCTCTTCATGGGTTTCTATGCTGGCTAAATTAATTACAAGACAAGCCTTTGGAATTAAGTGTATTTTAAGTTCAGAGGCATCTGTTTAGAGTCTTCTAATACCTCCACCCCTTTGGAAATATACTTGTTAGTATGAGTGGTATAATTTTCATTTCCGCTGGCATGGTTAGAGTAGGACTTCTTTAGTTTCAGACACTTCACATGACCCATCAAGGGCATGAACTCTGAAGATGTTCACTATTTTGTTTTCCCAGCAGATAGAAGTGAAAAGATTCATTTAAATATACTTTAAGTATTAAAAGAATGTTGCTCCTGCTGTTACTCTCTTTAAATTCCAAGATGATTGTTAGTTTTAAAGAAATAAAAAATGCAAGAGAAAAAATGCCTGGGAGATTACAGAAAACTGTAAGAACAATGTGTCTGTCTCCCCTGTAATTGGTGCAAAAATAAAATGTGTGAATAAAGTATTAAATATCAAATTCATTAAGTGGAATGGTAGCAATAATAAGTGGGAATAAATTGGAAATAAAACCGAGACTTCGAGAGGCTTGAATTCAAAGCAGGAGTGGATTTTGTTCTCTAAAATGATAGAACTGTGGTTTTGTTTTATAATTATATTTTGAAGGTGCCAAATTTCACTCAACTGAAGGAAGAAATTCCTCAAGTATCTGCTTTTATGGAAAGGATTAAAGCCTGGCAGATCTATGGCCCATAGATCCCTCACATTCTCAAGGGTGTAGCTCCACCAGGCATGGCCCACAAGGGAAACTGAAGCTGAGACAGGGCAGCACAAGCCCAGCACACCTACAGCAGCATTCCTACAACAATGATCTTAAAGGTCTCTTCCAAACAAAACAACCCTATGATTCTATAATAGTACTATAAAAGAAGAGGAAGATGTTATCTGACATTATGGCTGCTGCTATTATTGTTGTTGCTCCAGTCCATGTTGGTAGTGGCCACACAAGAAATACTTGGCAGATACAAGGAGCTTGGAAGGAAGAAACACATCAAGGAAACACCTTATTGTGAAGGGAAAGAATTGATGTAGAAGAAGGAAAGCTTATGTCTAAGGGACACTTCCCTATAGATCTACCCTGTTGGACAACAGGAGCCATCACCTGGTGCAGAAGGCCAGTCACCTATGGAAGGAAGGACCATGCTCTGTACTTAATAGTGAACATATTAACACCAGATCCCCAGGCTAAATCTGAGCCCAGTAACTCTGGTGGCTTGACATAAGAGGGAGTTACCAATGGGGCCTTCTTCAAGAAGTGCCTATACATTAGGAAGGTGCTTGGCATTTTTCCCTGGCTCCTGAGCATACCTAGATGGGCACAGTAGATATTTCCTTACACAGCATCAGTCTTTCCTTCATTGCACAATGGTCAACTACAGGAATATCTTCAAAATCTAAAGAAGGTGGAATCAGCTCCTTTGAGGACACGTACTGGAAAATTTCACTGCCATTTCCTTACCTCTGCAGCCATTTGAAACCTCTCATTACGATACAGTTACTCTGCTGTGTAAACTGGACACAGTTTAAAATGTCATCAGCTGGAAGTGAAATGCCAAAGTACGCAGGATTTCAAAGGTCCTCAGCCATCAAGGGCTGTGGCTGAACCAGACACATCTTGGATTAAACATGTCAGCTAGCTCAGATACTTGTCACTGAAAGCATCTCTCCCAGGCAGAGCCCGGGGTGCTCAGAGTGACAGGAGAGTGCCTGCTCTGCTTTCCCTCTTTTTTCCCAGTGTTTAGTTGTTTTAAGCATAACACTAACTCAGAATTCATTCCCTGACATTCACCTGGCTCTCCAAACTGCACCCTTCTATCACCTTCCTTCCCCCATCTAAATTATTGATAGCTATTTACAGCCTTACCTTCACCTTAATAGGGATTTTTTTTTGTCTGGGCATTATATTGTGATGATAGTCAGGGAGCAGTTAGGTGGTTCTGTACAGAGAGTACACTGCAAATCCACACGTACTGTAAATCTCTTTCTATGGGCTGTATTAATATTCTGCATACACCCTATCAACCCATAATCTCCCAGCATTATTCATTTCTAAAGCACTGCTCATCCCAGCTTTGCATTAGCTTTTTCCTCAAAAACTTCACAGGTACAGAGTAAACTAAACTGATGTGAAAAAGCTCTGCTCATTGGAATCGAGGGAAAAAATAAATTGTGTTGGCACATTTTATTGTGTTTCTGAACAAAGCAATAAGGCTCCAGCCTTAGCTGAGAAGAGCTGGAATTTGGGAACTCGCTGAAAAAGTTTTCTCTTGGAAGATGGATTAAATTGATCATTTTTTCCTAGACGGAGTGCACTTCAGGCTCATTTTGCTTTGTAATTAAGAAGAAAGCCAGAAACATCATTTACACATTAAGAATTTAATAGATATATTTTTCTAGCTTTATGCATTAGCACAGGACAGCCCATTAATGAAATAAGTCTTCCTTCAGGGTCAATTTAGATGGGCTGTAATCTTCTGCAAATATATTGCAAATGAGGATCATTTAATGATCTTAAAACTAACTGCCAGAAAAGGATTGTTATAACTCTCCAGACAACAAAAAGGGATTTTGGCATGGCTTGTAGTACCTTGGTAATTAACAAATGTTTAATTTCAACCCACCACATCACACAACAGAAAATATGATTTCCTGTGGAGGTTGGATTCAGGGTCGCTGACCTGGGAGGTTAATTCTGAGCAAGGAAAAGCCCGTGGTTGTGTTTGTCAGTTGATAAACTCCAGCCCTCTTCTCAAAACTAGATGCTTCAATTTGACACCTGTATCCCACCTCTGTAGACCAGATCCTGACATGCAAGGAAACCCTAAAGGAAAGGGGTTAGGAGCAGCAATAGCAAATGGGTGAGGAGAATGAGTATTTTACTTGGGCTAGAATTAGTGAGTCTAACTCTGGTAATTAGACCACCGTGGTTTTTCTAGGCAGCCACACAGAAGCATTTTTCCACCTCCCACATTGTGTTCTGTCTGTATCAATGTCTTGTATTTCCCTTTACTATCTTAATGCAGTTGTATTTTGTGCTCCAAACTATGGTAGACAGATTCTTGGGAATTTGGGAAGCACATGTGAGAAGTTAAAGTAGGCATTTGGGGACTCTGTGTTTGGTAACTCACACAACAGTCCCTTGATTTGCAGTGCTCTACAAGGCTGCTCTGATGCTGTAGCATCACCTCTGGTGTGTCAGCCTGCAGCTCTTGATAGTACAATAGAAACCAGAGCACCTTGGTAAAGAGTTGGACACTAGAGTGTCCAAAATTGGACCTGTGGATGATATAATGAACCATCACAGCTGCTATTGACTCGTACCTTGATAAATACACTGTGTGCTTCACTCACAAATACAGCCTGTACTGGCATTAACAGGGAGCACTGCTGAGAACAAACACTGACAACTCCTTGCCCCTTTCTCCTCACACAGACTCTCACTCTGCCCCACTGACAGCCCCATTCCAGCAACATCTGGCAGGTAAGCATGAAAGCTAAAATGCAAAACTTCCCCTGGATTGTGACCAGACCATGGTTTTCTACATCTTTACTATTTACACAACAGTCTTTCTACCTCATCTTTCTACCAGGAATAGAGACGTGCCTTCAGCAAACAGAGTGTTTCAGGAGAAATTCATGTGCCTTTCCCAGCCTGACTTACAGTCCTTCTGACAGTTTTTCTAAGGTGTCTTACTCAAACAAATGGGCAATTTGGTAGCTCCAGGTTGAAAAGTTGGTCTCTGTAGAACATTTTTGATTTCTTGTACCAGTAAAAACCTTGGAACAAATTTTGTATTAGTACAAGAAACACATTCTCAGTTCTATAAAAGGTTTCCAATCTCTCTTCAGGCTTATGAGTAAAAATAAGGAATTTTCATATTTTCTTTGCCTGCCTTCTTTTCTTTCTTTCGAAATCACTTTGAGGCATTACTTTTAGTTGGCTCACATTCACTTGCTTTGTGTTTCACACACTAAGAGTAGCATTTTTTGCAAATGGTACTGGAGTAACGGTTGTTCTGTGCTTCATGGGGAATTTTACCAATGATTTCCACAGAGGCCCATTCAGGTCAACACCGAATATTAATGGAAATTTTAATCTAAGCTTACTTAAATCTGTCTAGATGATTTTAATGGAAATACCAAGAGTTCAGGGATCTCCCGATCGAGTAGTGACTGTAAGTAAAAGTTTCTGTGCCACCAGCAAGAGGCCCAGGGGCTTTGTTTTGCTTTAAGAGTGACTTCTGACTGACTTAAAGTTTTGTTTTTAAGAAAAGAATGCAGAATTCTCACAGGGGTTTTTTTTAGCATCTTATCTAAGAAGATACTGTATTAGCCTCTAGCAAAGTGTTACAAGATCTGGCCCATATGAAAGAGACTTGGCTCAGGCTTTCAAAGAGGGCTCTCTATTGACTAGCTGCATAAAAAAAAAAAAATACAAGGAAGGAAGAGTTTATGGGAACATCTCATAAGCAATTACTTCTCTAAGATCTTTTAATCTTTGTTATGTGTATACTGTTAAAAATGCAGGATTACACACAAGTGGAATGGCAATCATTCCAGGGAAAACTATTTGCCAGCGTGACTGCTTTAATTCACTGGCTCGAGCTCTAAGAAATAGCAGAGCTTTAAAAAAGGGCTCTATACATAGCCTGTATTGTTGCCATCAATTGAACTCCGTAAGGAAGCAAACCTCAGAGGCTGACTGGAGGCATTCTGTGCTTCCCTCTGTTTTATTGCACAACCTTAGACACAATGTGTAAAAAAGGTCAAGACATCATGTAGGCTTTTGCATTAAGCAGCAGAACACTAATTAGTTTTACTGACAATGAGGTTTTGTGCTTGTGTTCTAATATTTTGATGTTTAGTTTTGCTTGAAAACGAAGTCTAACAGGACACAAAGCCTCTTCTATTCTCTGTTGTCTTTTCCTCAACATTATTGTAAAACTCATCATGAGTTCTCCAGCTTGAGTGCTCAGTGTTCTGTTGCTACAGCTTTAATTTAGTGCTCCTACTTGAAAGAGAATAAAAAAGCAAAATCTAGTAGGTATTCATCTCTGAAGTAGCATTTGTAGAAAACATCAGGTACTAATTGTCTCTCCCAGCTCTGTCTCTGAAATTTGTCCTACTGAGAGCTGGCTGCAGCATGGGCTTTGTGTGTTTAACCCACTGCACTCAAGACAATAACCAATAAGAAAATTTGTTAATAGACTTTTGCAACCAAATGATGGTTTGTGTGTGTTTTTTGGCTCTAAATAATGCTATTATTGCATTAATTCAGGTTCTAGTTTAGTGCCTATATGGAGGTATGTTGGAAATGAAGATCATCTTTGTTGAGCTCTGAATGTCCCCATCTATGGAACAGTCACACAACTGATTAAAACACACAGTCAGTTGATTGTTTTTTAGTAAAAAGTTAAAACTATGTGTAAATGTCTGCGAGATTGTGGTCTGTGGACAGTGTGGTTCCCTGACTGATGTGAAAGCACAGTGCCTACCCCAGTGAAATGCTTATTCCATCTGTCACTAATGGGATTATGATTATGTAGTAGTAAGAAGAAGAATAAATCACCATTAAATTATTACAGAATCATAGAATGGTTTGGGTTGGAAGGGACCTCAAAGGCCATCCAGTTCCAACCCCCCCTGCCATGGGCAGAGACACCTCCCACCAGACCAGGTTGCTCCAAGCCCCATCCAACCTGGCCTTGAACACCCCCAGGGATGGGGCACCCACAACCTCCCTGGGCAGCCTGTGCCAGGGTCTCACCACCCTATTATACCCCGTTGGTTAAAACACATCCACCCTGCACATCCTTGGGAGACACCAGCTGCCTCTGACTATGCTGTGAATCAGTCAAGTGCTTCAAGAGAACTTTTGCCCAAATGCAAATCCAGTTTATTTAGTCCAGCTCAATACTGTGTTAATGCAGTTGCAGGGCTCTTGATTGGCTTGGAGAGCAGGCAGGCTGAATGCTTGCCTGCCCAGAATGTACTGTGCAGAAATAACCTCCATTTTTTGGCACAGAAGTGCTATTTCATTCAAAACAATGATACTGTTAAAAGTACAACAGTCAGGACTGAGAGCATTGCAGAGGCATACTCAAAAGCTCAATTCAACAGCCACATGACAGGCTCAGAGGCAGCTGTAATGGCAGCAGTTCAAAGGTCTAAAGAGCTCAAAGAAGGAGGAAGCCAAAAGCTACTGCAGAGAAGAATTTGTCATAACTTAGTATCCTGAAGCACCCAAGCAAATAAAGCTAGTAAAAAATATGTGCACTTCCCTCACCTTCTAGGAGAAATGGGGAAGGGAGAGGAGAACAGATTAAGTCATGTGTAATAAAACAAGAGGGTGAATCTAAACATTTTGTTCTAGGATAATCACAAGCCCACTGCAGTGGAGAGCTCACGATGCTCCTATTGCTGCTCTCCCTCCCCTGCACCACTGCCAAGGGTACCAAACCAGTGCCAAAAACTGGGGACTCCATTGTAAAGAGCAGCTCTGCTCTACAGTGAGCAAGAACAGCAGAAACAAGGCTGGCTTTTGCTTTGGTAGCTTGGAAGAAAATGGCCTAAGCAGTAAAGCTCTAATCCAATCCAGCTTTCCCCAGATTTGGGTTGTGGTTTCAGGGAGTTCCAATGTGTCATTTTGTACAGAGACCCAGGACTGGTGTCCCATGCCCTGGCACAGTGAGATGTTGGCATCCTCAGGTGGGGCCAGGTCATTGGCAGCATGCACAAGACCTTCAAAGTGGGTATCTCCTGTAGTAAGAGTGTGGCTGAGTCCTCCCATCCTCTTATCAGGTCACACATACACCTGGAAATCCTGTGATGGCAACAGCCCCCTGTGTAGGATCATAAGGAGGGTCACTGGGGTGGAGTGACACATCCCAGGCATTGCTCAGCCACCTTTCCAGAAGGACTATGGAGAAGCTACTGCTCTGCCTCACAGGACATTAGCTGACAGCACTGTGGGGAGATTTGGGGATAATGGAAAGCAAAAACTCCTGTAGCTTCCCCTGAAAGTCCAGGCTTGGGCTTAGGTGGAACACAGAGTGTATGACCCAGTCCACAGTGGGCAGCTGTAATGTAGTATAAAAGTAAATGGTTCAAGCTGAGCATTCTCTGTTGAACAGAAGAGCAGGTTTTTCCCAGTTTTACAAGTGTCTGTAAGAAACAAGGGCACTATAAAGGTCCTTCAGCTCCTGGTACAGAGGCCTGGGATATCACACACAGAGGAACAAAAGGACAGGCTCTGTGCTGAAGGGCCCATAACACAATAGTAGTTTGTGCTTAGTACTAACTTGGTCTTGTTTACAACTGAGTTCTAATCAAGCCCATAACATTTTAGGGGCCACGTGCTCTGATACTTTTATTTCTATTGAGTAGCCTTCTCCCGTGTGAGTAGTTTTGAACTGTTGGAAGGGAACACTCAGAAATCCACTGTGGCAAGGATGTGAGTCAGAATTTTGCCTAAAAGCCTCCTTGGAAATGTCATCTACCCTACCCATTCCTGGATGGAGAAAGGATGCTCAACTCCTGACTCTTTGCTTATCTGCATACTCAGCTTGGCTAATCTCATACAGAAATCAGAAATGGGCTGTTATTCATTGGGATTTTTGTTTTTTTCATTTCCTACTTGTTTTTATCCACTGTGTACATTGGAAGCAATACAGCAAATCATTTTGGAAGGACTTGGTTATCAGCAGTGTGTCTTGTTACCCAACTCAATATTTTTAATTACTGGCCTTTACTAGTGAGACAAAATTTAGAGACAAGTTTCAAGTAATCCCTTTTATTGGACTAATGCAGCAATATTGACAGTCATGCTTTAGGGATATACAAAACTCCTCTGCAGGTCAGGAAGGGGTTGACTCCAAGAACGGATTCCTATAGCCAGGAAGCTGCTTTGTCAATAGTGTAGAGTTTGTCCAATAAAAGGGATTACTCAAACATTGGCTCTACACTTAGTCTATAAAGAAAATATCTGAGCTTTTTAGTCAAAGCATTTATGACTTGAAGTGTGTCTGTTTTGTGATGGATCACTCCAAACTTGAGGGTTGCTCTAAATAATCTGTAGCTACGGCCTGACTACAAAACCCAACTCCAAGCAGTGGGTGCACAGCTTTCCTTGAGCCATTCTTTCTTCCCTTGAGTAGTTCTGTGTAGCTCAGGGAAGTTGCATTGACTTGCACCAGCTGAGTCTGTCCACAGACTTCCAGCATTAATGTTTATGTGCCTTGTCTTTAGGAAGAACTTTTTATAGCCTAATAACGAGACATTCAAACTACAAACAGCAAAGTTTGTCATAGAAGAGCTGTACCCACTTGAGCCACATCTGGATTTGGCCTGGTTGGGGTATTCAGTACTTCTGAAAGGCAGCACGACCTCTTCCACCTTGTGTTTTTATTTGCACCATGGTAGCACCCAGAAGACTCAGGGAGTTACAGCACAGAGTGTTTGTATCCTGTGGCTCTGGCACTGCAACCTGCTCTCTGAGGTTGGGTCTCTGAACTCACACCCTGCCCTGCTGATTTAGATCATCTCAGAAGCCTGCTGGCATTAAGCAACTTTCAGGAGGTACCAAAGGTGCCCATACTTTGATCCTATTGCCTGTTAACTTCAACATATATAAAGAGGCAAGAATCTATTCTTTATGCATGCTAGATTAAAGCAAAACCACCCAAAACATGGCAGTGACTGGAAGTCACACCAGCAGAGACCAAACTAGAAGACAAGAGACCATCGCCCACTTAGACTTGCAAGAGTCTTTCATTTCTTACACCCCCCCAACTGAAAGTTTCACAGCCAAAAAGAATTTGGTAATGGAGTCACAAGCTCCTGAAAATGGAGCTTTTATAAGGTAATATAAACCCTAACACAACCTTAATTATAGTGACACAATCTCTGTGCTATAAATAATGACATCTTTGACCAATATGATGCATAGTAACATGAAAAGTGATGTAACATAAGCAATGTCACTGCTAAAAGTTAAAGGGGAACACATTTTTCTCAGACAAAATACCCACTATCAATTCAGACAGCACATATCTGATCTAGATTTATGGTAGTGAATAATAGTGTCATGAATGCTAAAGTGTCTGCAGCTTTCAAATAGTTTGGCAAATCTGTACATCAAAATCAGTGTGAAAAGGAAGCACAGCCCTTCTTCTGAGATAATTGCAACTAGAATAACATTACATATACTTTTAACACGGTTTTAAAGTAAGTGCCTTCATCTTTTGTGCTCTTAATAAACACAGTGGAGAGAGATATTCTATATTGACTGAAATATCTGGAAGAGGCAAGATCTACACACCACTGAAAGTCAGGAAATCTTTAATAAGATGGAGATTAGTCAATACCTAGAGAAAATACTTGGGAGTTTCCTTCAAAACTTAGCAAATATTTTGGCACCTAGTTAAAAACACAGCTTCACTTCAAAACCTCCAGTATAAGTTCTGATGCACTTGAGAAACGGACAAACAACAACAAGTTGTAGGACTGGGGATGTGTTTTAGGTTAAGCACATATTTAAGTTAAAGGAAAATACCAACATTATTCCTGAGTCCCTGAACTCAATGGGACGTGTGTGTTTGCTTAAGTGCCTGCTTCAGTTATGGCCTGAATTATGAATTCTGAACAAAATTTTGACAGCCCTAATGAAATAAACTCCTGTTCAAGTTAACAGGAATTTTACTGGCTGAGAATAGAGTGAGATCTCCAGGATTTGGTCATCAGCCCAACACACAGGTAATTTCCTCCCTGCTTTTCATTCCTGGGGAAACCTCTTCTGTGACATCTTTACTCCTCAGGACACTAAAAACTGGGAAATAAACATAGGATCCCAGTGAACCACAGCCTGCCCTGGGACAGAAAAAGCCACCAATCGGTACTCAACACAGCAGGCAGCTGCTGGAAAAGGAAACATTTTGCAATAGAAGTAATACTACACCTCATAAAATGGGCTGTGAAATACTGAGTAACTAGAGAGAGAAATGAAGAGGCTGCCTTAACACCTGACACAGCCCCAGTCATCTCAGGCAGCCGCAGATGCACGTGTCCAGAGCAGAGATATCCTGCAAGACCATGGAAGGAGGTAAAGGTTATAGGAGGCTGAAACGCCCTTTGTCAGTGTCCCCCAACTCTTTCCACCACCCTCATTTTTTTATGATTGTTGCCTGGGTGATAAAATGGCCTTATTCTTTTTTATTAGCCTTACAACGTGGCCATGGTCCTGGCTCTGGACACTTGGGATGATGGTGGAGGAAGCAAAGCCTGAGTTAGTGCAGGGGGGTGATAAACCCCTTAGCCCCAAGGAGGAGTCCAGCCAGCCCCCTTGCAGTTCTGCTGCCTCCCCTTCAGTGCCTTCCTAACCAGCATAGCTGGGATAGCTAATTAGCAGCATAGCTAATTTTGTTTCAGATAAAAATATTCCTAGAAGTATTTGCCTTTTAGCACCTTTGAGCCTGACTCTCCATCAGTATAAACCATGAACAACATTATGAAATAAAGAGAATTACCCCAGCATTAAAACAATGCTCTTCTGAAGCATGATCATGCACAGATTACTGTAAACTTGTCGTGACTCAAACCCTACATAATTTTGCTATTTTGCCTGAACATTTTTAACGTGGTTAAACAAAGCCCAAAGAACACAACGGCCCTGGTAAGAAAAACAACTCCTTGCACATACATTTTAAATGAAATGCAATGAGACTTTGTGATTCAGACCTTAGTAGGCACAAAATTTAGAATAACTCTGTTTATCTGTGCAAACTTTCCTTAGCCTGTTGCAACTCCAAATGTTTTAACTGTTACACATGGGTGTTTGGTAGAATATACTAAATAAAAAGTTTACAAAGACTTTCTTTTTTCTCCAGCCTACAAAGGACTCCAAATCTTTACTGTTCAGCACAGCTGCCTAGAATAGGCACACTGGAGCTTTTGTCCAGTGAGTCAAACCGAGGGGGAGTGAATACCATTAACCCTTAAAACAGAATTATCTTATTCTTTTGATTTTACTGGACACTGGAATATGTTTGTGGCCATATTCGGAACACATCCGGCTCGATCTAGAAGGACACAGGAATAATAGATATCATTCAGATCATAATTAGCCATGTACTTGCAATAGCGGGATGTAAAGCAAAAGGAAAAACACTGAAAATGTTGTTTTTTGGATCGTGACAAAGAGCTTTTTAAATGAGTTTGGGCATTTTTAGTGTCTGACTCATGTCTGGAGATTTCTGCTATATTCCAGAATCCTTTAGCTTCTGTGGTTTTTAGTTCTGCCTTTGACAATGACATGCTAATAGCTTCAGGCTTCCTACTGCCTTCTTGTGCATATTGCTCTCCTTTGTTTTCTGCTAGAGAGAAAATGTCAGAATTTTAGAGAGTGGATTTTGTGATCGTGGCAAAAGTTAAGGAAATTTTAGTGTATTCTGTGATGATAGATTGGGACCTTCTTCAGATGGAGTTTTCACATTGTATATTCTATTTCTTTTTTTTCCATGAGACTACATCATAAACTCGTAGCAGGAACAGGGAAATACAACTTTAAGAGGCACTGGTTTATCAAGCATTTACATAAGTAGAACACTTATATTATTTTACCAAAGTTTTACACAAGGTAGATACATCCTAGAACAAGACCTGGAGGCCTGACCCCATCCCCCTAAATTTTCTTGGAGCAAAACAATTTCCTTCAGTCTTCTAAGGGCCAGGGTTGGGACCAAGTAACAGTTACAAAAGAGCACTGCACAGCCAGAGACTCTGCAGGTTTGCCACCCCTGAGCTGGTCCTGAAAAAACCTGAAATCTCACTTTTCTTATGTAATCCTTAGGCAGTTATGTATGTACATTAATTCTGATGTAACCACGAAGTCACATGCATGATAAGTTATTTTAGTCAATCCAGTATAAATATTCAGGTGATATAAATCTAAGTTTGAAATTTCAAGTGTCTGTGACTTAGGCAGGAATACTGGGCTTTCGAAAAAGCACCTTAAATTCCATTTCAGAAATTATTTAGAACTCTATGAATGAAAATCCTCTTGGCTTTCCATGACACCTGGGCTCCTAGCAGCCCAAATCTCTCTGAAAACACGTTAAGGTCCCTAAAAGTTTCGTGTTATCTCCAAGTGATGACCTGCAACAAGTCATACAGCCAATAGTATCACAGCATCCAGAAATCCAGTAACATGAGGCACAGCACATACTGATGGAGCCCAGAACTTGCTGGTTTATTTTGGTATATCACTGCACTCCTTCAACACATCAGTTTGGTGGGCAGATCAGACATGGCCCTTGTTGGATCATACTCTCCACCCCGTTGTACTGCACTGACACTTGGTAAAGGAATGCCCAGAAAGACATAAGGATATTAATGACTTCACAGTGGCATTTGATGGCAAAGAATTGTGGCGACCACTGTACATCCACAAGGGAGAGAGGGTCCGATTGCACATGGCAAGAAAAGAAGGGTGGGTGTGAGAGAAAAAACCAAAGGCCTAAAGTCTTTACTTACTGACATAACTCAGAAGCAATTCCTTTGATGGCTCTGAATTTACAGTGGTGTCAACCTGATCGTGGAAGTTGTCTGAAGGTGGCAGAGACAGATGAGCAGGAGGATGGCAACAGGATGTAGAATAAAGTGAGAGCAGAAGCATATAGGATGAGTGTAAAAATAGAACAAAGCCCAGAGCCACAATTTTGCTGCTAGAGCAGCAAACTATTAATCGCAGCACTGGGGTGATGGAGCCTGCAGCACCTGGGCAGCCACAGCCCTGCACCTCTGAGAATTACACCTTTGATGGCAGAAAAAACTGTATAAGCTCCTTCACATTTTGCTAAATGAAGCCTCTAACTGGTTGTGTGATAGTAAAGAGGAATTCCTAGCACCACTGTACAAAACAAAGAGTTTCCAGAGATGTTAAATTGGATCTGACCATCATCTTGTAGGCTCCAAATGAAGCTGGCGGGAGTGATTAAGCAAAAGCAGTGTGAAGAAAGTCTAAAACATTCAGAGAGAGGAAGAAAAAAGACTGCTCAGGGTAATTCTTTGCCTATTGTTTTGGGTTTTTCCCTTTCTTCCACTCAAATATTGACTAGTAAAAAAGGTGATAAAGTGACATCGGAGACATGCAGCTGGGTTCTTAGAGAATCAAGGAATATGAAATCTAGATTAAGGCTGAGGGACTGCAAGTGTTCAAGCTGGAAACGCCAAAGAACAGGAAAAGAGAGAGAAGAGGACGTGCTGTGCAGGAGGTAATACCCCATGTATTGTCACCTTAACACCAAGGAGCATTAGTAGGTCTCAAGCTGCCTGTAGACCTAACTTTGAAACTGGAGGTGTCTGTGCTTAGTTTTCTTGGGTCTGCTGGACTCCCCACAGTGTTTCAGTTTATTGACAGAAAACAGCCAAAGAAAAGCTAAGGCCTTGTGTTTGCTACACTGTTCCATTAGGGTATGATGTGGGGGCTCTTTTTGTCCTGAATTTGCTAAACACAGAGAGCAATTCAACCCAAGAGAGGATTTGTGCACCAACTAATGGGGCAAGTCAGGGGGGAGACTGGGTTGCAGGTGAAAGCTTCTCTCCAGGCTCAGAATCCCACCAAGGTCCCAGGAGTGCTGCTATCTTCCACGCTTTCCCAGATTACCCTCTGATGGTACTTTTGGGGACCTTGTCTCTTTGCCAGCCAATCAGAGATAACCTCTTGAGGCATAATTATCACATTTAGACATGGGAGCTTTGCCCTAGTCTGCAACTGCCTGCACCTGTGTTTTCTATAGCTTCACTGTAGCTGGGTAAGCAAATAATGTCTAGGGGTGAGACCTTTCTTCATAGCCTGTGGCTACGTGACCTGGCTACATGACCTGAGCCTTACCCTTCAGCTCCTTACTCATGGCTGTGCTGTGACACCAATAAGATTTATGCTTTGGGGGTCAGCACTTCAAATCAGCGTGTTCTTATGACATCACATGCAGGCTGTCTGATGAAAGGATGCATAAGAGTAGTCACCATTAACAGCAGGAGAGGATGTATTAGAGACATGAAAAAAACCTGAGTCTCTGACCATGATCTGAGCAGTTTAAGAAGCTGCTTTCCACTCCTGCAAAGTCCTGGATCTGAGTGTGTCACAAGGCACTCAAGGACCTGGGACAGAGTTCATGGGACTAAGGAAGACCTGGAGTTGACCTAAGCTTGCACTGGTGGCCCTGGCCACTCTTGCCATTCCCAAAACTCTAAAGAGTAGACTAGACTAGACCCAGGAGAAACATGGTAAGAAACATGCAATAACTAAGACTGGCTGCCTAAGAGAGAAAGAAACCCCTGATGATTAAAGGCATATAGAAGAGACCTGTCATTGCTTGCACAGGACCACACTGTGTTAGGTAGAAGACAAGTATCTGGAAATGCTAGAGTTAAAATTCATGATGTTTACCTTTCCTCCTTTAGCTTGCAAAGAGCTGGTTTTAGGCAACCACACTCTTACATTCCCTTTTGGCCATAATAAGCACCCTTCTTCCAGTTCCACACCCCTGGCTCTACCTCCTTTCCTTCAGCTTCTACTTCTGCTTTCCCTTCTCATGATTTTGTTAACATGGAATTTGTAAAGCTCTATTTGTCAAACTTGGGGAAAACTCTGACAGAAATTTTGTCACTACATAGAGGACAATAATTTATCTTCTCTGTAGTTTTACAGTGTTACATATTGCCCCATACTGGGTCCATATGGCAGGTGCATATAAAGCACAGTTTCAAAAATTAAATACAACAAAATACATAAGGGCAAAGTCATGTATTTTGATGATGTTTGGGAAGTTCATACTGGGCCCAAATATTTTTCAGAGGACAAAATATGTGTGATATTCACTCTGATCTGTTAAAAATCAGTCAGTAGAAAAATGAATTTCATATAGCTGGTGAAATTAGGAGGAAGAAATGAAGCAGATAGGAGAATGAAAGAGATAATAAGGTCAATAGGAGAGTTTTCATTAAGGGACAAACAGAAAAGCAGAAGCTAAATTTTTTGCAGTGTACTGGAGAAATCAGAAGGAGGACACAATTAAAACCCAAGTGAATCAGGTGGGAAATGCAGTTAAACTTCTGCAGTCACCAGCACAAGAGTGATCCAAGTGACCAGTCTCCTACATGGCTTTGGAGGAGGCTGGGGGAGAGTCTCCTCTCCTACAGGAGACTGTAGGAATTTTGACTCCTCAACCCAAAGGATCTGGAAGACATTTGTACATGGATTAGCTAAAGTTTGCCAAATAGAGCTTTGTAATTCCATGTTAACAAAATCACGAGAAGGGAAAGCAGAAGTAGAAGCTGAAGGAAAGGAGGTAGAGCCAGGGGTGTGGAACTGGAAGAAGGGTGCTTGTTGTGGCCAAAAGGGAACACGAGATAAGCTGCCTTCAGTGAGGATCCACAATGAGGTTCAACTGTTGTAAGATACCTTAATTGATTTGTCAGTGCACTCAGCTTAAGTCAGTGAAGAAGCCAATGAAAATTAATGAATTAACTCAAATGACATTGTGGACTTTGATGGGAAGTATCCCTAAGAGAAAATGATGGAAGAAAGAGAGGAGTTTCAATACTAAATCAGACCAATGGTCCATCTAGTACTAGATATAAAATCCCTCTAACAGACAGTTATGCAATGAGATAGCCATTGGGGAAATTCCTAATACCAGGTGATTTTATTCTGAACTAAGAGGGCTTACACATTTCTTTCTTATCTAATGTATCTTCATATGTTCTTATTCTTCATACCATGGCCTAATCTTTGGTTTTTCTCTGACTCTGCCTCACTGTTTAGCAACAGCGGTCTCCATAACCTAATGTATTGTCTTTTCAAAATGCTTTTTGTCTTTATTGGTGTTATATCCATGCATTGGTTCCCTTGTTTGGGTACTGGGACAAAAGTTAAACCAACCATTCTTTTCTATTGTGTATATTTCACACAACAAATAACATCAACCTTCTTGTTGAACTAAGAACAGAAACCACAGAGAAGCTTTTCAAGCTTCCAACAATATTTATTGCTCTTTTGGAGATCTTTGATATTTCTGCTACATCTTTCAAAACACAGCAACTAAAACTGACTAGAAGGTCAAAAACAAGAATAGCACCTAGCATTAACATAATGTAGAAGATGACTCTGCATTCCTCTCTAAATTTTTTTCTACCAATCTTAGGTAGTGAGAAAACATTTTTACTACAACATGCTCACACTATTACTTAGGTCTTCTCTGTGAGCACTTTTCTCCAGATGCATTATGAAGAACAGTCCCTGACCCATTTTGCACTGGAAAAGGAGACTGGTATCAAAGTGAAAGTGTAAAGTCCCATCAAGCTTCACAGCTCTGGTCTTCCTCTAAGCAATGTACTCCTTACTCATCTTGATATAAAGAAGATTTCACTCTTCTTTTGCAATATATGGGAGTCATTCTGTAATCTGGGTGGGGATCTTGTAAGGAAAACACAGTCATGGCAGAGGTTTCCTTAGCTGTGAAGATGTTCTCTTTAATTCATGTTGTGAATCACATGTACAATGTGATTTGAGTAATGTGGCTGGCAGTCAGAATTCAGTATTGTGCCATTGGAACTGAGAAGCTTTTTCTTTCAGTGCTGTTGTTAAGTTACTGGACATTGATCCAGGATATTTCTTTCATGTCATTCCTTTGACTTAATTTCTTCCTAATTCCAGAACTAAATACAGAATATTCAAGGGCAACTTGAATATTGCAAAGAAAACTAAAAGAATACTTCATGGGTCTTGTGACCAGCATCAAGAGAGTTTAAAGGATGGAAGGGACAGATTTCTTCATTGATCACAGTCTTCATCTTAAGTAATGGGAAAATTCCTTTGCAATCATTTTAGCAACATGGAAATGGGATATCTGCAAAGCATCTCATCCACTATTTAGAGACAATAAGACACTCAAATGTACAAAGTCTATAAAGAAGTAGAAGTTAAAATAAGTTAAGGAAGTATCATACAAATATTGTCCAGAGCAAACAGAAAGAAGCACTAGGAAGCTGCCTTCTTCATAAGGTCTCCAAAATTAGTTAACAGTGAAAAAATTCTGTAGAACACAGTAAGGGTCCTCTCATCTATACACACACACATATTTTAAGGTCAAAGGGGACTGTCTTCTTGCATAACAATGGCCACAGGACCTCCACACTGACTCTCTAACAAGCATACCTTACTGTGCGAGCTGTAATCCATCTTTAAGGGGAAGATTCAACCGACTCATTTTCAGTTTGATGACTCAAACTTATCAGCAGTGACAACAGACTCTATCAGAAGGAGAAAGACAGGAACCCAAACACCCCATGTGACTGGGATGCCACAAAAAAATACATTGGAGGAAAAGATGGTGCTAGAAAATTAAACCCTATTTTTTGCCTTAAAGTTTAATCTCGTTTCTGCGAACTCCAAGTTTAGCAAACTGAGTTCTGTGGCCATGTCTCATTATGAACTCACATTAAGAAAACATGAAGCAGATGCACTGAAATAATTCTCAGTCTGTAACAGAAAAGTCAGTATTAGGATTTGTATCTTTCTTATCTGCTATGTCCTAAGGGCAGTACAGGAGTGCAGATACTACAGACTAATAAAGTTGAACGTATTGCAATAACTTCAAGTCCTCACAGATGTTACATGGCCAGTTCTCTCTACTTCATATCTGCAAGATACACATATACTGACAGCATGTGACAAGAGAAAACAAGAAATTAATGCAGATAAGAATTTACAGGCATCATTCCAGCTAAAGGTCATAAGTAAAATCAATCTTGTATGGGAAGCAGATTTCCCATTACTGAAATATCCCGGGTATCTCATGGCTGCAAGATTGCTCAGTACATCTCTAGTAATAAGGTTAACTCTGGCCAGTATGACTTATCATATCAAGAGTTATGTAAGAATTATGTTCAGAGAGCAAAAGGTGCTGGAATATGCAGAAGATGCTACCTGCAGCAAGGAATATTAATTGTGTTGGGGCTGGTGGGAAGGCAGCTGAAAAGAAAGGAGCTTGGAATGGCAATGTCTCATTGAACAAAGTCAGAGCTTGTGGCATGTGAAAAGCAAAAGTGATTACAAGATATCATCCTAGTGTATGCTAGCAGGGGGGATCTGGTGGAGATGGTGGGGAAGAGAGTACATACATTATTTTTAAGTGTAAGTAACTTATTCAGGGCTGAGACAGCAAGAGAGAAATAAGGAGGAAAAGGAGGTATGGAATAAAACTGAATTTCATAGGCATCAGAAATTACTTTGCAGAGTGGAAAAAGTATTCTGAGCATGAAGAAGAAAAGACACAAACACATCATTTGCGTTGCTGTGCTCTGTTGGCAATTAAGAAAAAACAGTTTTTTAGAGATGCAAAGCCACAAAAAGATGAATCCTACATTATACGATAGTAAACAAGGAATGCAGGGGGAAAGAAAGATCTAAAAGTAGGTAGTGTGTGCAACCACCAGGTGGTTGAGAAGTGTATGACATATGAGGAGCTTAGAAGATCAGCTGGCAGAGGGGATGATTGAGTGGGTGCCAGCAGGGAAGAGGCCACATGAAAGACCAAATCCCAGAAATTGGGTCTATGTGTCCCAAGCTCTAGGTGACAGTGTTAAAGCACTGAGATAAATGAATCGGCTCTCAAGGCAGCAATGATGGATAAGGTGGGATAGGATCAGCTGCCAAAGGAGTGTGAAAAGGTTCTAGAAATATTCAGAAATGCATCATGGAGGGGAGGGGGGGAAGAAAGGGTACGGGAAGGAGTTGCTGGTTTACTTGGAAGGTATTATGGAACACAAGTAATTTGATTTTATTTACTGTCTCAACAATTATTTTGCCTGTTGGAGTTTGTTAATGACTTTGTATAATGTCACTAGATGTGAATGCTAAAAGATGAAGGGCTCCATCCCAGAGGAGGTGCATTGTCTGACTCTTGTGGCTGGGTATATGTGCAATTCTTGCAGGGGTGCTAGCTCCATAATGGGCCAAACTTGAAAGCCTTTCTGAGTTGCTTCAGGGGCTGTAGTGAGGTGGCTGCCACTGATATCCTGAGGAATTTAACTGGGAAGAAAATGGCACATAAACCAATGTCTCAG